>JAEQML010066398.1:0-20024 GCA_016904865.1 Pissodes strobi | reverse complement strand
ATAAAGTTGCTGATCATTGTCATATCACTGGAAAATATAGAGGTCCTGCACATTCCATCTGTAATTTAAATTACAAACAACCAAATTTTATTCCTGTAATATTACATAATTTGAGGAATTATGATTCCCATTTGTTTATTAAGAATATATGTCAAAATAATGAACAATTATCTGTAATAGCTCAAAATAAAGAAAAATATATTTCATTTGAAAAACATATTGAAGTTGGCTCCTATTTCGATAAAAAATCAAATACCTTAAAGAAAAAATATTTTCATATTAGATTTATAGATTCATTTCAATTTTTACCATATTCTTTGGCAAATCTATCTGAAACGCTTGATGATCTTCAATGTAAAGAAGTATCAAAATACTTTAATGACATAGAACAATTTAAATATATTCGTCAAAAAGGAGTTTTTCCATATAAATATATCGACAACTACTCGAAACTAGATGAGGTAAATTTGCCTGATAAGGAAAACTTTTATAATGATCTAACAGATGAACATATTTCCGAAAGAGAGTATGAGAGAGCCAACATTGTATTTAATTTGTTTCAATGCAATTCGATTGGCGAATATTCTGACATTTATTTAAAATCTGATGTGTTACTCCTTGCAGATGTTTTCGAAAATTTTAGAAAAACATGTATTAACACTTATAAATTAGATCATTATTACACTTTTCCCGGTTTAAGTTTTGATGCATGTTTACGTTACACTGGGGGTAGAATTAGAATTGTTAACCGATCCTGATATGTTACATTTTTTTAAAAGTAATGTACGTGGAGGAGTCAGTACCTGTATAAGTAGAAAATCTGAAGCAAATAATATATTTCTCTCAAATTATGATCCATCAGAACCAAGCAAATATATTTTGTATCTTGATGCAACAAACTTATACGGTTATGCAATGTCACAATATCTTCCAACAAATAATTTCATTTGGTTAAAAAACGATGAAATTGAAAATTTAAACATAATGAATATTTCTGACACTGCAGAATCAGGATATGTATTTGAAGTTGATTTAAAATATCCAAATATATTACATGATCAACATAATGAATTTCCATTCTGTTCTGAAAATTACAAACCTCCTAATTCAAAATGGTCAAAGTTAATTCCAAATTTAAATAATAAGGAAAAATATGTTCTTCATTATTCCTTATTGAAACAATGCATAGAAAATGGCATAGAGATAGTTAAAATATATAGAGTTTTAAAGTTTAATCAATCACCATGGCTAAAAAAATATATTGATTTAAACACCAAGTTAAGAAATGAATCTAAAAACAAATTTGAAAAAAGTACATATAAAGTAGCGAATAATAGCATTTATGGAAAAACAATGGAAAATGTTGACAAAAGGACTGATATTAGGTTGGTTACTGAATGGGCAAAAAACAGTAGAAAAGATGGCGCAGAAAATCTTATTGCAAAACCTTACTTCAAAGACTTAACCATATTTTCAGAAAATTTAGTTGCAGTTCAAATGCAAAAAGTTTTAGTTGAATATAATAAACCTATTTATGTGGGATTTTCCATATTGGATATATCAAAAACTTTAATGTATGATTTCTTCTACAATTTTCTTAAACCTTCATACGGTGAAAAAGTTAAACTCTTGTATACTGATACAGACTCCTTCATTTTAGAAATTCAAACCGAAAATGTTTATGATGACATAAAGGGTAATATAGATAGATTTGATACTTCAAATTATCAAATCGGCAATTGTCATAATATGCCAATTACTAAATCTGTGGTTGGAAAATTTAAAGATGAATATGCTGGTGAACCTATTGAAAGTTTTTATGGAACCGGAGCGAAAGCATATTGCATTAAAACAGAAAGTGGTTTGCTTAAAAGAGCAAAAGGGGTTAAAAAAAGTAGTATCAAAAATCAGTTAACATATATTCATTACAAAGATGTAGTTGAAAATAATTCAAAAACGTTTTGCACTATGTATACCTTTCGATCTCGTTTACATAATATGTTTACTGAATTGGTGAATAAATTAGCTCTAACTTCTTCAGACGACAAAAGATATAAAATTCCGGACAGCTTTGATACACTTTCATGGGGTCATCATGATATTCCTTTTTATCAATGGGCAGATGATCATAAAGAATTATTATAAAACAATGTTCCCTCTCTTCTAAACCGATTTTTCAAGGTTGATGGATTGTATTTAAGATAGGAAAAAGCTTTGTATTACTTAAAGGTAGCCTAACTACCAAAGCATGTGTTTAGAAAGTTGTGATAAAGAAATTGATAATATTTCATATAGAAGTTATGAAAAAAGACTTTCAACATTTAATAAATGGAAGGGAAAATTAAGGCCCGAAGTTTTAGCTCGTGCAGGTTTTTATTATTTGTTAATTGCTGATATTTGCAAATGTTTTTACTGTGGTGCTGAAATTTTTGAATGGACGATTGATGATTGTCCTATTGAAGAACATCATAGACTTCACAACAAGTGTGACTTAGCTGAATGTTTGTGGCTTTGTAAGATGAAGAAATGTGAAGACCAAGATGTTGTTATGACAAAATTTAATACAAACATTTTCTTTTTCTCGTTTATAATTTTGACTGTTGCGAATGTCATCATGGCATCCAAAATATTGTGATTGTTATGTTTTAAATTTCATTATCCCTTTTTTTTGCTATTTATAATTTGAATTATTGTAAATGTCATCATTCAGTCGATGATACTGTAATAGAGTTGTCTCTTCTTGTTTATTAGAATATAGAATTAAAATTTTAAGGTGTTTTAATCATGTCTCTTACCCCATATATTTTGTTATATTACATTACAAGAAATACTTTATATGTGCATATTCCATATAAAGTGACACATAGTTTAGTTTGTTTCAAAAATACATCGGATTATGAATTACCGCAATCATGTTATCATATGAGAATTGAAAAAATTAATAATAGCAGCCAAGCATTTTCCTTTAAAATGCAGCAGATGAACATTAATAGCAATTTCTTCAAAATTTTATATTATTATGTAAACAATACCATTTATGACACAAATTGGATCATCAAACGTAAAAATGATGAATGTTCCGAATTGATACATAGAGAAAACCCTATAAAATCAACAAATCTTACATATTTAAACAACACCCTTTTTAACGAGCAAGAAAATTCCAAGTGTTATATATCTTATATTATTAATGTAGTATTAACAGTAGGTTTACTTTCTCTCATAACAGTGTTAGGACTTATGTATTATAAATTCAAAACAGAATAATAAGAATACAATTAAAACGAACAACCTTAAAATTTCTGATAAAAAAGTGGGGATGATAACTGGTGGGGATCATATTATATCATCAAAGACTATCTCGAAACAGTTCAGTTTACCAGATCACACTTAATAATAAACATGTATACTAATTTCAGTAAAGTAAATGAGTATAGCACTAATACTAATAATGTGTTTAAGAAAGACGATTCATGTATAAAAATTAGTGAAAAACTTCTAAATTCTAAAGTGTATTATTTAAATAATTCTTCGTCCAAGTTCATAGCTGTTGGAATAAGTTTAAGTGATTTTTCACCAAGAATTCTTATTGGAAGCAGAAACGGATTTTATGTGAGTCTAAATGAAGATGAATGGAAAGCTCTGTTGAAATACCAGGGAGTGATAGCTAATTATTTTTATTCTTCTAATTCAGATACACAATCGTTGATGTGTGGTAACATTACTTTAAGCTTTCATAAATATAATGATTGCCTCATCTTAAAAATTCAAAAATTGCATGGAAATTATGTTTATCTTTCATGCAGTTCTGTTGACACCTTATGGTCGCTCATTGAGATTGTGGATTATAGAATTCAAATAATTAACAAACAAGAATTTGAGAAGTATTTCAAATTGTTTCAAACTAGCCTTTGCACACAATCAAGAAACATTCTATCCGACATATATGAAGTGCTAAATCCAAATCAGAATGTCAACAGTGAAAATGTATGTGTGATGCTGGAAATGCTTTTGTTGTATCCGGAACAATTGGAAGAAAAATTAAAAAATAATCTTTCAACGAAGAAATATTATGAAGAAATCGGTCAATATTTGTGAAGATAAAAATAAACTATATTGGATGGTGGTGTGGTCCTTTGCTTACAGGCAAGCGCGAATATCTGAATATCAGAAATTTTATGCAGACAGACTTCGATTTGATAGAAGAATTGTGCAATGTCAAAATGTTTTGGACATATTTCTGAGTAAGGAACATAGGAACAAGATTTTTAATGAAAGGTTTAATGTTTAAATTTAAATTGATTTTTAATAAAATATTTCAATACTAACATTTGTTTTATTTGATAAAAAAAAATATATAAAAATTTTAATTAAAATACGTTTAAGGTACAACCATTAAATTATAATACATCTCTTTTAAGAATCCATGAATTGTGTGATTTATCCAATCCAAGCCATTTAACATATACTTTATTTCCTTTTTTTCTTAATACTTTTTCTACCAAATAGACATCTGGATGTTTAACATTCTGCAACTCTTCTCCATAAAACCCTCCTGCAATTTCTTGGTTCTTTTCATCTTGAAGCAAATATGTAGTAGGATTTGTAACTTTAACTTTTTTTATGCTAAATATTTCATTTGACCAATTCGGCGTGTAACTCTTGGAAAATGCTTCTCGCTGCTTGCTTATCCGCACATAATCACCAACCCTAAATTTTGGAAACTTTGGATCGATTGTTTTTGCACGAGTAAAAGATGATCTTAAAATGTCTTTTTCATTATTTTTGTTAACTTCAACTGGCTTTTTATTGATTGTCGAATGTTTTGTGTTATTATATTTCTGAACTATTTCATCTAAAATATCAATCCATTTGTACTTTCCACGCAAACTAAATTTTTTCCACATTAAATTTTTTATAGTTCTGTTCACTCTTTCCACCACACTGGCTTTTAAATTAGAATAAGTGTTATAATGATTTATGCTAAAATCAGTCATTAACTTTTGAAAATCTTTGTTAAAGAATTCTTTTCCCATATCAGTTTGAAGGTGTTTTGGAACATTTTCAGTTTCCAAAATTTTTCTCATAGCTTGAGTAACTTCTTTTCCTGATTTTGATTTAATTGGTTCTATCCAAACATATTTTGAGAATACATTAATTACTACCAACATGTAACGATATCCTCTATTCAATTTCCAATAAGGTATCATTTCGACTAAATCAGCTTGCCATAAATCATTTAAACCTTTTACTATAACCCTCCGACGTTTGTAATATTTTCTGCTTGGCTTATGAAGTTCATTAACAATTTCTTCTTTAAAGTTAACAGTCATAGTTGTAAATTAAGAATGTTTATTGTTCTATTATAATTGGACATTTTATTACAAGTTCTCCATAAAACAAAGGCAAATATGTTATCGATTTTTTAGCGTTGTGGAAACTGATTATATCACCTAATATAATTTTTTTTTCGTTCCATATTTTACTGCTTTACCGTTTATATGAAGAGCAACATCTTCTTTTGGATATTCAACTTTCTCTATATATCCCTCTTTGAATGGGAAAACATATGTATTTCTTCCATCTTGAAGTAATTCATATTGATTATTAATGGAATCCCATTTTCCGATAAAAGGTAAAACAATGTTATAATACAATTTTACTTTATTAATATCCACAATATTTAAGATCTCAGAAGATGAAGAAGAAGAAGAAGAAGGAGCATTTCTATATTCTAGTAATTTATTTTGATCTTTGAAAAGTATGTGTGATCCGAATTTATCAATCGACATTTTACCTTCATGGACTATAACATAATAATTGTTTCTTTGCAATTAATTACCTTTCATACAATTATTTTTGCTTCTCGAAGTTCTTCCAATATTGATATAATCTCATTTTGGTGGCCCGTATGACCTGCCATTTGCGAAGAAACTAGTAATTTTAATCTTTCCACTAGTTCGTTTACATCATCATAATAGACATAATCAATTTTTTTATTTGATAAATTTAACAACGTTCCTCCTTTTGTAGATCTTGTTTTTGTTGTTCTCTGACGTGTTTGAGGTGGTCTTAATCTGCTTAGACTTGAAACGCTTGAAATGCTGGATGTAGTCGATTTGCTCGATTGTTTCAGTATTTTTTTTTCAATTAAATATGGTTTAATTATTGTTAGATATTTCGGATCGGTAGTTCCCTGTATCTGTTCATTAGCATCATAATTTCTTCTATAAGCGTTTGTTCTTTTTAAAATATCCATATAATTTTCAAGATCTTTTGATGTATAACCCTTTGGATCTTGGAAAAAAATGAGCTCATACAATCCGGGAGTTCCTTTGTAGGTTAAATTTTTAACTTTCAAATTTTCTTTTTCAAAATCAATTAAACTATCTCCAATTTTCCATTTTTCCGCTACAGGGTCATGAGTTAGACCGTGAGTGTTATCCACATCTCGTCTACCCTTAATTGCCAAATCAACAAATGTTCTTACGAGCGGATGAAATGCCTCAAGATATTCCTCATAAGCAGGAGTTCTAGTTAATTCAAGGATGTCTTGTCTAACTTCTTCGTCAGTTGGTTCGATTATAGTGGACTCGTTTGGACTAGAAGAACGCCCTCTTGCTTGAGATGTCATTGTAGAACTCAATCTGCGACTAGGGCTGGGTAAAAAAACATCATCATTATCACTATCATCATTCTTCTCATATATTTCTTCATCTTGCAAAAATGATGGTATTTCAGTGGGGAGATATTTTTTATATATGTTTGTCTGTCTTCTTGTTGGTTGTTGTTGTTTGATAGGTGAAAATTTAGAATGTTGAAGAGTTGAAAAGAACGAAGGTGAAGATATTTCCCGTTTTATTAATGGTTCCGATTTTATAGTTTTAATTAATTCCTGCAAAGGTTGAGTAATGGGCTTTAACTCTTTTTCTTGGCGAATTTTTGATTCTGCTATATCTGACTTTAGGGCTTGATATTTTCGCTTTACGGCTTTACGAGCTTTCACTAGTTCTTTTGCAATTTTCTCGTTCATGTTTATAGATATAGATTAGATAATGAACTAATATTAATTTAATTGAAATGATGGTTATATATATTTTCTAAAATTTAATAAAGTTATCAAATCCCTTTCGATAACGACCAGATTTCATGTTGCAATCTTTATCAATAACTACAAAATCATAATCTGACCGCCAACAAATACCACATAAGTCTTTAAATTGTTGATAAGACATATCGGTATTTACATGATCATCATAAATATGTTTTAAATTTGTACCATCTTGTTTAAATATTATTAACAAATTGGTATTATCTCTAATTAATTGTTTAGGAACAGCTGAATATGTTTGGCTTAAATAAAAACAATCAGTATTTTTATGTCTACCGAAACAGAAGTAATCTCTCATAATATTCTGATCACAACAAACAATGTCATCAAATATGATTATAGAATTAGGTTTAATTTCATTCGGTGGTAATATATCTTCTTCACGAGATGATTCAAAATATCCTATTTCTTTAATTGAGTTTAATAGATTTCTTAAAAACTCGTATTTTGATTGATATAATGATTTTGAGTAAATATACACATTTCCAAATCTTAACCCATTTTCGGAAGTTAATAGGGCAATAATTACATTAGTTTTCCCACATCCAGAGGGTCCTACAACTATTGCTCTTTTACATGAACCTCCAAACAAGACACCATGCTTTCTAAAATTTATTATATCTAGATCATGATTTTTTATCGGTAAAGAAAACTGTTGCTTTTCGATCTGCATTAGATCAGTGTTGAGCAAGCTCTAACTGTTTCAATGAAGAAAGGAACTGTAAACTTCATATTATATATATAATGGGATATGTTACATCTAGCTCTATTAAAAGCTTAATGCTCGTGTTGAAAGGTGGTTCACTAAACAGTCTTATTAATAAACTACCTTTTGAATTACACATTCCATCATACAAATATTGTGGTCCAGGAACAAAACTTGTTAAACGTCTTGAGCGAGGAGATAAGAGTAAAAATCCTTTAGACGAAGCTTGCAAAGAACACGATATTGCTTATTATAAATTTCCCGACTTGAAGAATCGCAACAGGGCAGATCAGTTATTAGCGGAAAGAGCTTTTCAAAGATTTAAATCGAGTGACGCATCTTTAGGCGAACGATTAGCCGCACTAGGAATAGCGGGTATTATGAAAACTAAGTCTACGGTAGGTATGGGTATTCAAAAGAGAGGAAAAGGAATAAAAAAAGGCAAAGGAATAAAATTGAAAAAACGAAAAAGAACTACCAGGACTATCTCATTTCAGTCAGCGTTACGAAGGGCGAAAAGGGGGATATTGGGAAGAAAATACAAAAATTTACGAATTGCGGCTGAAGATGCTCTAGCATCTATCAGTAAAGGAAACGTAAAGGTAAAACAACCTGCTAAAAGAATTATCCCAATTCCAAAATTCGGTGGTTTGTTACCGCTAATTCCAATATTTGCAGGACTCTCTGCATTGGGAGCACTAAGTGGGGGAGCTGCAGGAATTGCTTCATCAATAAATGCGGTTAAAAGTGCAAAAAATAAACTTGAAGAACAAAAAAGACATAATAAGGCTATAGAGCAAATGTCAGTTGGTAAAGGTCTCTTTTTGCGACCTTATAAGCAAGGTTGTGGATTATATTTGAAACCCTATGCAAAAAACTGTTAAATATGCTACCTCGCAAACCACTTTCAAATTTTGAGTTAAAAAAATATGTGAGGCTTTTGAAAATCCCTAATTTTCGAGGAATATTTATGCGTAATAAACTACCAAAAGTTATAAATAAAGTTGAATGTGCTATTATTAATTTGGATGATCAATATGGTCCAGGAACTCATTGGACAGCTTATGTAAAGCACGGTAAACAAATTATTTATTTTGATAGTTTTGGAGGTTTAAGACCACCTGCAGAAATAATATCATACTTCTTTAGCGATGGTAGCAAAAATGACATCTTTTATAATCATGATTCCTATCAATCATATCATTCATCAATTTGTGGGCAACTTTGTCTACAATTTCTTTATATAAACATGTAATTATGAACTATTCTTTATTTTAAAGAGGTTGTGGGAACTGACATGTCATTTACAATAGCTCTTTCTGCACAAAGTAGTGAACTTTTTGCATCATTTAATCCACCAATTTACTTAGATGAAGACTCAGATTATGTTATAGGACTAACAAATTTTGAAACTTTTAATGCCATTCCCAACATTGATGAAACTAATAACAAACTGTATTACGGGAATTCAAACGATTATGTTGAAATACCTGCTGGTAGTTATGAAATAGGCGATATAAATAAATTTCTACAAAATATTTTTGATAAAAAAGGAATATCTTTTCACTTATATGCTAATCATAACACTTTACAATCTGAAATTAAATCTACGGCTGATATTACATTTAAAGATGGAACTATTGGAAAAATTTTAGGATTTAAAAACCAAACTATTAAAGGTGATGGAAAAAGTAAATTATCAGACAATCCAGCTGAAATTATAAAAGTTAATTCCTTATGTATAGATTGCAGTATTGCTGAAGGTTCCTATCTGAACGGAAGACCTGTCCATATTATACATCAATTTTTCCCAAACGTTTCGCCAGGATTTAAAATAATTGAAAGTCCTCAAAATATTATTTATTTTCCGGTAATAGTGAAAGCAATAGACAAAATTACTGTTAAAATATTAGATCAGAATCTCGATTTTGTTAATTTTCGAAAAGAAACTGTTTCACTAAGATTACATGTAAAAAAACTAAATTTATAATGGTTATTTTTTATAATAGAAACGATACTCAATCAACAGCCAATATTCAACAAATTCAAAAAACATATAAAGCTAAACATAATAAAGTTAAGTTTAGTAGTCGAGTCAACGCTAATAGATTAACAAGTACAAACAA
Organism: Pissodes strobi; assembly: GCA_016904865.1. NCBI lineage: Eukaryota > Metazoa > Arthropoda > Insecta > Coleoptera > Curculionidae > Pissodes > Pissodes strobi. The sequence continues at coordinate 10,081 of JAEQML010066398.1, read as the reverse complement.
ACAATTTCTTAAATCACTTGGACTTAAACTTTTGAAATGAGTATACTTAATGTTAGCGAAAAACTTTATATTGACAATTCTATTACTCACTCAGAGTTGCATTCTTATGAGCCATATTTGCCAACAAAATTAAGCAACAATGATGAAATACTAATTCCCGTTCATGAAATTGAAAAGTATACTCTTCCCTGCGAAAGTTTTCTTTACATAGAGGGAAAATTATCTAAAGCAGATGGAACAGTTTCTAAAACACTATCTCTTGTAAACAATGGGATAGCATTTCTCTTTAGAGAAATGAGATATCAGTTGAATGGGGTTACGATAGATTCTATAAGGGATGTTGGTTTAACATCCACTCTAAAAGGTTACCTCTCATATAATACAAATGAATCTGACAAATTAAAAAATGCAGGATGGTCACCAAAGATAGCAAATACATTAGTTGATGAAAAAACTGGTTCATTTAATGTTTGCATTCCTCTTAAAATGTTAATGGGTTTCTTTGAAGACTATAGGAAAGTTATATTAAACGCAAAACAGGAGCTAATAATTGTGCGAGATAACACTGACAATAATGCTATTATAACTAGCGATCCAAGTGAAATACCAAAAATTACTCTTCACAAACTAACTTGGAATATACCACATATTTCAGTAGCAATCCCTCAAGAATTATCATTAACAAAAATTATTGATAAGGGAACAGATTTAGTTATTGCATTTAGAAGTTGGGAATTAGTTGAATATCCGGAACTGTTGAAAACATCCAGACACAATTCGCCTGTTAAGACATCTACTAGAGTTGAAACTCCTCGTCATGTTATAGTTGCGTTCCAACAGGAGAAGAGAGATTCGAAAATATCAAATATGAGTGAATTTAATGATATAAACTTGAGAAATATTAAAGTTTTTTTGAATTCTGAAAGATACCCCTATAATGATCTTCTCCTGGACATAAGTAATAATAAATATGCTATATTATATGAAATGTATTCCCAATTTCGATCTTCTTACTATGCAAAAACCGAAGAACCTTTATTTGACCCAAGCGATTTTAAATCAAAAGCTCCTATTGCTTATATAAATTGCTCACATCAAAAGGAATCTTTACAAGCTGGACCTGTAGTAATGAGAGTAGAATTTGAACTAAACAAAGATTTAGAAAAAGATACTTCAGCGTATTGTTTAATATTACATGATAAAGTTTTCACTTACAACCCACTCACTAAACTTGTTAAACAACTTTAATTTTCAAGTTGCTTTTAATATTACATTTCACCCCCACCCTCTTGAAGCACTACATTTATTTAACATTTGAACAAATATTTCTTAGTTGTATAAGATCATTTAAAGATAGAGCAACTCCAAGCAGGTTCTTAATATAGTTCATGAAGTAATGATCTTACAATATGTTCAAGAAATTAGACATTTTCATTAAAAATTTAGAAGAACTGAAAAAACGTATTGAATCATATTCCAATAAAAACTTTGTGTTTAAAAAATTTGCAACTTTAAAAATATGAGATTAGTTTTGGATATTCAAGCGTTCAAAGATGAAAAGAATAAATTTCTACCTAAAGAATTAGCTGCCTATGATGGAGAAAAAATTAGTCATTATGTTTTCAAGCAACCATTTTCTTTGAATTCTCTTTCTCCTGAAGCGCACAAGCAAGCTGTATGGTTAATGAAAAATCACCACTGCATTAATTGGAATATCGGTTATACTCCGCTACACCACTTTTCAACAATTGTAAAAAAATTGACTGAACAAGCGCAATTTGTTTACGTTAAAGGAAACGAAAAAGCAGATTACCTAAGAAAATATTCCAGCAAACCAATAATTGAATTAGATGAACAACCAATTTTAATTGCTTCAACACCTAAATGTTTTTATCATTCAAAGTCACCATCTATGTGTGCGCTTTCAAATGTGTTTTATATTTATAATAATTTTTTTATGAATGAATAAAAAAAAATAATTTTATTTAACTTTGTTTTATTAAATACATTTCATTTCTCACATTTAAATTTCCTAATACACACATATATTCTTATAATATAATTTTAACATATTAAGTTCCAATACAAACTTTACTCTGTCTTTGTTCTTTAAGAACTCGCTACATACTTGTACACCTTTTTTACAAAACTCAGCATGTTGCATATAGTTCTCATACCACAGTATATCTTGAGCTTCAGCATCATTTCCCGCAAGCGCATAAAACCGCGAACAGGCTTCCGACATCAAAAAGTTTTCATAAAGTTCTAACACAAAGTTCTCCATATCTTACACAAATACTTCAAATTGAAGTTCTCCCAATTCTTCTTCTGCCAATTTTATCACATCTAATATAGTTGGATCTCCTATATATTTCTTCAAACTAACCACTTCAACAAAAAATCCCAATTGTTTCAGTTCAACTACAAACTGCAATATATTGAAATTTTCGAAGTATTGAGCACAAGCGGACGCACCTTTCGAATAATGTTCCGCAAACTCACAATAAAAGTCAACATACTCTGGTCTGCTATGCATAGCATTATAATAATTATCTGAAGTTAATTGGTTAAATTCTTCATGTAACTTTTTCACAGCCTCATCCATAACTGTTAATGTATATAACTAACAGCGACTAAATGATCGTAAGTATCAAAGTTTCTTATAAACAGAAAATTCCTTTTTATTATCACATTGATGTTCTGGGAATGATATAAACTAGTTCATTATCTTCTTCATTATTATCACCATCTAGAATAGTTTCAAAAATATCTACAATTGATTTAGTTTCTTTCACAATAGCTCTTTTTTGATTAGTATATTTTATATTAATGTAATCACAATGACTTCTACACAATGGACAAACATCCTTCGTTTTTAACCATTCTGTCAAGCAATCTAAACAAAATTTGTGTTCACACCAATTTGGTGTGCAAATGTTTTCTTTTTCCAAAGAACTAAAACAAATAGGGCATTCCTCTTTCAAATGCACTTCACTTTTTTTCTTTTTTGAACTAACTGTTTCCGAACTAACTATTTCTGAATTGACCCTCTTGAGTACTCGATTTCTTAATTTGAGTTCTTCCATTGAAAACTAAACTGTGAAGTGAAGAAACATACAGAACTGCTGGTTTTATTATGTTTATTTAAGAGGGGAGGGGAAAAGTCAGGGTCAGGGGCAAGGTCAACATATATGTAGATAAGGATGGGAAATGTATTAATTACATGATGAGAAAGACTCCTCAGTAAGCAAAAGAGAGAGAGCCCTCACGGAGGATAAGGTAATTACCTCCTCCGTGAGGACTCACTCTCGTTAACACACTACTTATCTTCTATATATTTTAACATCAAAATTCTCGAATTCAAGCAGCTGTATCTCATTCTGATATCAGTCAGGAAGGAAGAAATAAAAAATATTTGAGAGTTGTGATAGAACAGGAACGACAGGTCTGCAATTCCAGAAACTATGCCACTCAAATAGTTTTTTGAAGGATTGTTGCTCAGCCCTATACTGTAACTTTGGCAGAGACCAATAATATTCATGACATAGAATAGGCCCAAATAGTATTTTACATTTCTGAAAAAATGGTGTTCAATTTTAGACGATTTGGTACATTGCTCTGTTTGATGTAGTGTAATGCATTCAACGAAGAAATTTCTCCAAATATGACGACGCATGAAAGAGCTAAAAATAGCTTCTAGCATCGTAGCTATTCCAACCAATATGGAAGCTCTAGTAATCAAATGAAGCTTGTATTGGTTGGCGTCGTGCCAAGTGGTTGAACCGCGTATAAACAACACTAGAGACACGATAAAACATATTTTCAGTTTGAAAATTTTCTGTTGTATTAATATCATTTTTCTGAAATCAAATGGCGGGACAATTCCGATTATTCCACCAATTTGGCCAAGGGTCACAAATACTGATACAGTATATTTACTTTTATCTTGAACGGTCATTATTGAGCTATTAAATACAAATAGTAACAGCATTAGTATTATGAAACCGTCATTAACATATTACACAAGTTTCTTTATTTTTGCCCACTTAATTAAGATAGTATCTGTTTTAATTAAAATCAATACCCTCTTACTACGGGCCACAAACAGCAATTTGATAAATGCGACAGATATATTTGTTCAAACAAATTGTGTCTGATATTAGAGATTAAAAGTTCCGATACTACAGTTTGTTATCGCAAAGAGAATAGATCCTCTTAAAATCGAGTGAACATTGCCGACTGAATTTGATACCAAAATATTTAAAAACATTTATTGACGGTTGGTGAAAACTCTTGTTTCTCCCATGAAATACTGAATTCCTAGCTTCTATTCAGCATTATTAATTGCTGCAATTGATGTAATCATCTTAAATTTTCAGACCACATTCCCCAAAACCTTTTCGAAAGTGAAAGGCCACAAAATTCAGCTCCTTTTTGAGCAAAATTTTTGGCAGTGGATAGAAATTGAAAAAACGATGAATTATCTAATATTTTTCAAAACACAATTTGAAGGCTATCTCAAAATACAAAGCAATAGCAGAGAGGGGACTGATCAGGCCCTCTCAAGGGAGTGGAGAATCTTTCAGAAGAACAGACAGGTCAAGAACTTTATGACCGAGCTTGACGAGCCTGATAAAACCAGGACGGAATGGCCCCTGATAAGGGACAGGTGGTCCCTGAGCATCTTAGTAGACTAGTAAGGAATGGAATGAAAAATTCGTCAATATTAGATGAAGAAAAGTTAAAGACACCAGCAGTTTACGGGTACACTTTATTTTTAAGCCTCTACAATTCGAAATCTATAAATAATTTCTGAATGGTTTGTGAACAAAAATATCCAACGCCCAAAGACATGTGACTGGAAATCCATCCGTTATCCATCAGCAATAATCTTTAGTCCCAGATAAACCCACACCAGATGCGAAAGCGCTCGCGTAACGCATGAAACAAGAATTCGTTTAAAGCTCCGCCTCCTTGGGATGGCCAGCCATCCGACGAAATAGTAAGGGCACGCTCTAGGGTGAATTTAAACGCGAGTCTTGTGGTTTAGCCCGAGAGCGAATGCTAAAAAAGTTATGTGCTTTTATTTTAATTATTCTACTAGAAGCGGTGGCGAAAAATCATTATTTAAATTACCCCGCGATCCTGAGGGGTATGTATAAATGTTGTTTAATGCACACTCCCGCACATTTATTTCCAAAATTATTGCATATTGTAAAATCGAATAAGCACGAAATTCAATTAATTCTGAAAACTGGCAGTTACAATGTTATAGTTAAATCTTTTTTACTGGGGAATGTTTATAAATAGCAACAAAGCCACTGATAAAAATAAATTCCATTAATATTGTGTACATTTTTTATTATAGGTTTAAGGCTTGGCTTCAAGCCGCTGAAAGAGTAGATCTTTTGAATAAAAGTAATGTTAATTAAAAATTATGTGAAGAACGCTTCCAACAGAAATGTTTTGAGATATCTACAAGGCCTGTTAAGCGCATCTACAATACTGCTATCCCCTCTATATTTCTTGGATCCAAGTGAAAAGCTAAAGAAATGTCTGAAGGACCTAGTCAAAAATCGCCATTTTGTCGGATATGTGATACTTATTTACTTTATTACAAATCAATATCAGTTGACCGACACTACAACAATCGAATATTAAATGATAATTTACAGTATGACAAGTGAGAGAACTTGGCTGGAAAGAATGCGATCAGAAAACTTGCAGAAACCTGAATTTTTCGATGCCGTCAACTGCGCTGGCCTCAGGTAAATTCTCGCCGTAGGCGTAGGCGTCGGAGATTCCTGATTGGCGGCGGACAGTTTATTTACGCATTCCTCCTCTGCCCCCTCAGGCGTTGTTAAGGTTCTTTCACTTGCCCCCACTGTAATTTCTCTACGAAAATCCAACTAATGTTATACAGTGTCCGCCAGAATATTGGCCACATATGGGAAAATTTTGTATAATTAAGTTATCGGAACTATTGTTTTAACCAATCAATTCTGCATGGCTGACAATCTAAAAATGAATTTTAAAATATGTCTTGTGCTTACTGTCATGGCGGCTAATTTGAAAAATTCGACATGAAAAAGTAAAAAGTGGGGTTAGGTAACGATATCGAAAAAAGTTATTTGAAAAAATTTTTAGAATTAGATTTTAGACCCGTGTGCCGATTTCAGATGAAATCTAATTAAAATACGAATTTCCATATTTTTTACGATAACGCCGTGGTTAAATATTTTACTGATTTTGTCGTTGAAATCGTTTAACTAAAAGAAAATGTATCACCGATAACCAAAAAAATATATATTTATTGATATAGTTTCTAGCACATTAAATGAAAATTTTCGTTTCGAATCTGGATCCTTGTTCGACAACAAAAATTGAAACAAACGCAAGAAAATATTGTTCGGAAAGTTAATAAAAGTGCTATAAAACCAAATGAGAAAAAAAGTTAATCAAAAGAAAAAATTGTTCGGAAGCTTAATAAATGTATTATAACACGAAATAAAAAAAATAAAAAAAAAAGTTAGAGAAACGCGGTTTAGGCGAAAAAATATTTTTAAAAAGAACAAAAAAAAATTAAAAAAGTCGAAACCGGGGGCAAAAGCTGAGACAGAAGAGCTTCAAAAATAATCTCAATTCCAAATATCTCTTTCAAAAGTTTCACTTCAGTTGTGTGCTTATAAAGGTGAGGCACATAATTTTTTTAACGATTTTGACATTTGTTTTAAAATATAGATATACAAAAATTGTACTTTATATCAAAATTGAAGATTAAAAAAATAAAAACTAAGGCCCACTATGATTTTTTTTAGCAGAACATTGTTTTCAAAATTTCTGGGATAAATAAAGAAATTCCGAGATATGGCCGGTGGCCACCCTTACTGAAACATCCTGTATAACATTAAAATGTAGCTATACAGTGTGCCCAAAAAAATATGCAACATATGGGAAACTTCTTTATTATTGGTTTCTCAGAAAATTTTATTCTTGATAAAAGTTGGTGCTTGCCCTACAACAATAAGTGAGTATTTCAAAATTTAGGTACGGTTTTTAGTGCGGGAGCAAATGTAATTTTTTCCGAAATCGCGTCAAGAGCAAAGTACCTTAACTTATAAACATACAGCAAAATCTTATAAGGAAAGTTCTTCCAAATTAAAAAAATAATCCAAATATGAATATTAATATGAACTTTTAATTTTTCTTTTTTTTTTCTCGATTTTTTCTTAAACGTTACGCCACTGGTGAATGTTTTGTTCTTTTGTTATTAGTATACTTGTCAAGTAGCTTCAAAATTTATTTAAGATAGAAATTAGTTACATAGTTGCACAATGTTGCAGTTTTTCCAGAGGTAATAGCCAGTTTAGGTATCAGTGTGTTGCAAACACACTTAAACTCTTTTGGTTCAAATTTTTTTTCAATCAAAATCATGAATGGACTCAACTCTTTTCATTTCATGAAGAACAACTAATAATGTATTTACCTTTTGCACCCGATGAGTAAAATATGCCCAAGTATCCTAAAAAGCCATATAAAATATTTGGTCTTGAAGGGTACGCCGTGCATTTGGAAGAAAAACAACTAATTAGCAATGAAATTAATCATTATTGAGTCAGTCATTCCAATTGTATTTTGTAATTATTATTGTGGACAATTACTTTGGACCAAAAGTGTTTAAATGTGTTTGCAACACACTGATACCTAAACTGGCTTTTATCTCTGGAAAAGCTGAAACATTATGCAACTATGTAACTAATTTCTTTCTTAAATAAATTTTGAAGTTGCTTGGCAAAGCAAGTGCACTAATAACAAAAGAACAAAATATTCACCTGTAGCGTAACGTTTAAGAAAAAAAAAACGAGAAAAAAAAAGAGAAATTAAAAGTTGATGGACTTAACTCAAATTTCATATTCAGATTATTTTTTTATTCTGGAAGAACTTTTCCTTAGAAGATATTGCTGTATCTCTATAAGTTAAGGTTTTATCCTTGACTCGATTCCGAGAAATGACATTTGCTCCCGCACTAAACGCCGTACTTAAAATTTGAAATACTCATTTATTGTTTTAGGCCAAGCACCAAATTTTATCAGGAATAAAATTTTCTGAGAAACCAATAATAAAGAAGTTTTCCATATGTTGCATACTTTTTTGGACACACTGTATAAGTAATTAAAATAATCTTTTTTATTCTAAATGTTTTTTATGCCAATTCTGTTTTTGTAAAAAACAAATTCATATATAAACCCTAGTCTCAATTTTTTTTTTCTTTAGCTACTTTCTTGTACCAAGGGGTGCAAAAAACCTTGCTAGCACCCGTGCGATCTTAGTTCTAGGCGCGGCCCTTAAAATTGGTTGGCAAAATTGCTTACGAAAGTGTCAAAAAATACATTTTGACACTGACACAGAAATATCCTTGTCCTTGCGGCCAATTTAAACGCTCTCGCTCTCTACTCTTTCAAGTAAATCCAAAAAGTATTTAAACAAATTCACACCGTTTATAGAAATGCCTCAAAAAAAGATATTATTCACATCGAAAACTTTGCTTGACAAAATATAATCTTAAATCGGCATACATTAAAGCTTATTAGGGAAATTTCTGTAAAAAAGTCAGTCAGCCATAATATGACGTGAATAGCTATTGCAAATTTTTATTTTTCCTGAACCAGTCCACCAACAAAACACGTTTTCATTTAATTGGTGCAGACCAACTATTTTAATTTTGAAGAACAATTCTATAATCATACCCAGATTATTTGGTGCAGGCCGCGTATAACCGCAACGTAAAGGTTAAAGTTGTAACTGGCAAGGAATTTGCCGACCTTTCGCATCTGGTGTGGGTTTATCTGAGCTTTAGTTATACTAGCAAATATGGCGTTTCTCGCCATGATCTACCAAAGGCTGAGCCAGAACTGTTTGCAACCTCCCTAAAGCAACTCTAAATCCACAGGCCCACATTGCTAAAGTTAAAAATATTTTTATACTTGTCATAAATAATAAAAAAGATATCTTACTGTGTCAACACAGAAAGGTTGACCGCCACAGGCTCAAAGAACGAAATCAGAATGAGTTTCCGGGTTTACTACAAAATTATATGAAAATTCCCGAAGAAATTCACGACTGTTCCAGGAAGATAACACTTATTTATTATACGGGCCCCTTCACTCAACCTTTCGATTTATTGTGGCTCACACCTGGTTTAGATGTCTCTCAACAGGTCCAGCTTAACTAGATTGAGAAAATGAGTTGCCATTTCTAGGTCAAAAGCGGTATCTATAGTGTATTGTACTAATGATCAAGATTTAGCTTCATCCGTGAGGCTTAGGTGCAATGCAAAAGTGAATGCAAAAATATAAGCAACCATTTCAATTGGTTTCTGTTTTGGATTATATCCCAGAGGTGGCTCCTGGTACCCGCCTATAGGCCTTCAGTCACCCCACTCCTGTTAGAAATTATTTGAATATATTTGACCTCCATGTATTCACTGCTCAAGCCCATAATACAATTCTAAGTATTCGGGTATTTCTTCTCAAATCTTTTAGGACTTTGAAAAATCTATTTTTTGCACATACTCCATGTTTTTATACAAGAATTGTAGTCTATGATCATCATGAAGGCAATGATCGATCAAGGCCAATTTAACTTCGTCACTCGCAAAGCCTGATATACAGTGTGTCCGCTTAAGTTGTCTACATATGAGAAACTTCTTTATTGTTGATTTTACGAAAAAAGTTCTGCTTCCTGAGAATATAATATTAGACTATTAAAACTTGAATTAGCATATACAGAGTGGTCATAAAGTAGGAAAATGTACAGGGTGTCCGGAAATACCGTTCGTATAATTTTAGGAGTGATTTTACATAACAAAACATGAAAATTTTTTCATATGAACATGGGTCCGAAAATGCATAGTTTTCAAGATACAGGGTCAAACTTTTTATAAAAAATCAGTTTATTTGTTGATATCTTAAATATGATTTTACTGATTTTGTTGAAATTTGGCAGTGTTATCTGTAGTAATAAGGGGCTCATTTAGCCTTAATTAGATTAAAAATATAAAGTCCAGTGGCGTCCCGGGGGG
>MU194214.1:7974-20026 GCA_016904865.1 Pissodes strobi | reverse complement strand
TTTAGTTTGGATTGGTCGTCCAATCAACTTTCGGTTATATTAGTTTCCCTTAGTCTCAACTTATTTTACTTATTTGAACTGGTTTCCATACGTTATAATCAATTTTAATAGGTTTGGTTAGTTTAGGTTAGTCGTCTATTCAACTTTCGGTTAGTTTCACTTGGTCTCAACTTATTTTACTTATTTGAGCCGGTTCCGATACGTTATAGTCAATTTTAATAGAATTGGTTAGCTTGGGTTAGTCGTCCAATCATTTTTCGGTTAGTTTCACTTATTCTCAACTTATTTTAATCATTTGAGTCGGTTCCGATACGTTTGCCACACTCCTTATATTATAACACAAATTGAATCATACCCGATAATACGAATTTTTTTCGTAACGCGGGACGAATATTTGAGAAACATGTCGTGACGCGGCCTTGAAAAATCACTCTCATGAAACCAAAGAAGTATTCACTTCGAAAATCATTTATATTGCAACACTATTTCTGTTAATTTGTTTCACCAAATTTGATTTTTCAAGACTATAAATTAAAAATGTTTCTTTTGTGTGTGATAAAATAAAGCAAACAAAATATTTTCTTTTAATAAAGTTTTTCAATGATATTCATATTAATTCAACCCCAAATATCCTTATTTCATTAAGTCCACCACAGATTATATTTAATCTGCTTAGTCCACTTCAAATTATCGACAGTGTAAACGAGTTCTTCACAATTTAACCAGTGAAATAGGTTGTTTGTCCGTCAAACGTGTCAAAGGAGAGAGAAAGAAAATTTGACCCCCAAACATCAAAGGTTCCGACGGTTTCTGTCGCTACTCGGTGGTGGATGTACTCGGTTAAAACCAACTGGCCAGTATCTCTCTTTATTCATGATGACAGCAATCGACCAAAAATTGAACAGTAATATGACTTAGGTATATAAACTACAATATATTATGTCTTGTATAAACTACAATAGACCTAATTATCTAATTTCTAATACATATTTTTTTTACCTTTTTGTGGCTTTTTTGTTTGTTTTTCTTTTCTATTTTTTTACCACTTTTTTATCATTGTCTTATATATGCTTTCATTATTTTAGTTTTCGAAAGTTTTATGTTTTTATTTATTTGTTTTTATATATATATTTTTTAAAAAATTTTTTTTTCCATAAATCAACTTTGGCATCCAATATAAATTTATATAGAGCACTGTATGTATATACTTATGTTATTTGTCATAATAAGAGATTTTAGGTCGAATGGAAGAACAACATCATTTAAACTATTGTACAATAAATATAGGCTCTGTGCATGAGACAAACATCCCAAGATACCTGCTCCAAATCTCCGACATCTCCGATATGTAATTCTCACCCTCCTGTAAACCTATTTTCTTTTTATACTTAGGACATAATGCATGACCACTACGAATCCGGGAGATAGTTCTTATAATACTTCGGTTTGATATTCCACCAAACCAAGCCTTTTTATTAATTTCTGGAAACATGTTTTTGTATACGTATCCTTTGTTAGTAAGTTTAAAGTTCCCCTGCCAATTTTGGTATAACTGTGATTTTGATAGATTAAAATAATCATCAGAGTATGGTATTTTATAATTTGCTACAAAACTTGGGAGGTTTGTCGCATCTTTAGCTAGTTTATCTACAATTTCGTTATCTGTCATACCAATATGAGCCTTGATCCAAACAAGATGTACAGTTTTTCCAGCTCGTTTTAATATTGTACAGGTATTAATTATCTTTTTAACAATATAATTGGCAGAAATTTTAGAGCTACAATTAGCAATGACCTGTAAGACACTTTTACTATCAGTAAATATGGTAAAGTGGGTATTTCCTTCATATTCTATACAGTGTAACAGAGCTTCCCAAATAGCCCATAGAAAATTGTTGATCCGTTCAACAGCCTAAACTGTTTGGAAATGTCTTTTTTTTTTGTGGAGAAAAGCACAGCCTGTTCTAGCGGGTTAGAAGAAGGGGGAATATTTTTTTCCACAACTGGAGAAAAGTCTCCCCTCTTCTTCTAACCCGCTATAATAGCAACTCCACATCAAGAATGGACTTCTACTTACAAACACCCTGTTTTACCCTCAATAACCGATCCATCGGTTAATATATGCTCCGAATTTTAATGTATGTTATTTAAATCTTTCAGAAAAAGGTATTTTATAATTAGTGATTTTTCACTATTACAGTGCTTAATTGTTATTTTGGGTAAATCAAAAAGAAAATTTTCAAACAGCTGAAAGTATGATGTTATGTCCGAAGAGTAAACATTTTCTTTATTATGGGCTATCCAAGACTAGCTGTTTACAAGTAGGGGCGATTTTTTATGTATCCAATAAAGGTGGGTAAAATTTAACACTGTTAGTTGATGAATTTTTCCTATTAAATCGCTATTTTTTGAAATAAGTTTCAAGAGGAGCTTGTTAGCTAAATGGTCTCTTCGTAGTGCTAGAGGTGGTTCTCCAGTTTCTGCTTCCATCACTGCAATGGGAGAGCTTTTAAGGTATCCTACACAATGTCTTAAACATTTGTTTTTGACTTATTCAATTTTATTAAGGTGGGTATTAGCGGCTGAAACATACAACTGGCTTGCCTAGTCCAAGATTGATCCAACACACGATTTGAAAAACATTAAAGATATGTTTGGATCAGCTCCCCATTTCTTGGGATTAAATACCCTTAAAATGTTAATTCCATTTTCAGCTCGCTTGATAAGGTAATTAATGTGGTCAAGATATTTGACAGTACTTTTACATGAAATCTGAAAACCTCACATTTCTATTACGTTGGGTAGGTTCGCTCTTTTCCTTGTAAATGTGCATAACAATGTTTTTTTTTCCAGGGAGATGCTTAAACCATTTGTATTAAACCACTCCAGGGTTTTTGTAAACTTATCTTCTATTTTATTTTTACAATCTTCTATTGACTTGTCACTTGAAAAAATACAGACATCATCTGCAAATTGAACAATTTTCACACTGTTATCAAAAATATTTTCGAGGTCGTAAGTATAAACTATGTATACAATGGGACTAAGTATTCCTCCTTGCGGTAACCCAACTTGAGCAAGTCTTGGCTCTGTTAGATCGTTAGTTGTTCTTATGAAAACCGAGCGATTGCTATATAGTGAAAAAATATTGTGAACTAGTCTTTCAGGAAACCCAATCTGCAACATTTTCTTAATGAGAATGTCGTATTTAACATTATCATAGGCTCCCTGTATGTCTAAAAATAATGCTGAAGTGCTTCGGTTTTCGGTAAGAATATACAGGGTAATAAGTAAAGCCATGTAAAAAGCAAAAGTTTGTAATATGAGTATCTCTAGATGGTTTTGCCAGTTTTTGTCACCCTCATTGAGGGTGCTCCAAGTCTGTGACTGGTAAGCAATCAATATCAGATTCTGTTCGAAATAAGAGCGATTCTGGTGAAGACGTGGCACGAATTGCTATCAATAAATGGTTTTTTCTTGGTATCACCAAATTTTTCCGGCACGAAGAATTGAGAGAACTACATGAAAGGGAAGTAAAACAACAATTATTACTTCATCTCCATTGTATGCCTATATTCGAGGGGTAAACCACCTTCAAAAATCTGTACACCGGAATCCCACTTTCTATCGGAATCCCATGGAATTCCACGGAATCCCATGGAGTTCCACGTTATCCCATGGAATCCCACGGAATCCCATAGAATTCCACGGAATCCCATGGAATCCCACGAAATAAAACTCTAATATTGAAAGCATAATTTGTTTAAAGCTCTAATCAAAAACACATTGATAACTTTTAAAATGCCTACACTATATTAATAAATATAATAGAGCACAAAGGGTTAGATTGTCAAAAAATTTATATGTTAAAACCTGTTAAAATGAAATATTTAAGGCTAAACATCTTTTATATGTATTAAAATTTATATTTTAAAACTTAAACATATTGTAACATAATATATGAAAAAAACAAGCATTTCATTGAGGCGGGGTTTTGGGGAATTCGAATCTGACCTCGGCGGGAACATACCTACGATAGGTTTCGCGGTAGGAGCCGGACGAGGTCGAAAAATAACTCATTCGGAACGAGTCCCAAAAAATGCCCTCCGTACGGATTAGACTTAAAAAAGGTACTCCGCGCGATTTTCGATCCGCGGCACCTATTTCGAGAACGCTCGCCCCATAGGTTCCAAAAACGGAAAATCGTGCTTTTCGACCCCTAAATATTATTTCGAAGAAAAACGCTTTCGTAGGTATTTTTATATTTAGGAGACGAATTTTTTTCGCATTTGGAACCTACCAGAAATTCGGCTTCTACCGGCTTTTTTTAACCTAAATTTCAAGCTAGCGTGTTCGGGGATGGAGTGCATCGGTCCGAACCCCCACCTAAAATTTTAAGTGGCTAAGTCTCCTAGTGGCTCTTAAATAGGGACTCGTGTAGGGTGTCGTTCGACCTGGAGGGTTAAAATTCGGGTTAGGGGGGTTTTCAACGACGCCCAGTTCGAATCCGACCTTGGCGAGAACCTACCGCCGACAGTTTCCGCGGTAGGAGCCGAAAATAATCGAAATTTTTCAAAGTTGAATCGTTTCCTTTCGTCCCTTGAAATATAATTCCAGATCGGCACCTAAATCGGTGGAACCTATCCGGCGAATAGGCGCCCGCGCGGTTTTTAATCGGTAGGTTCCGGTATAAGGAGATGACCTGCAGGGTCTATATTTTCATGGTAGTTGTATCACGTGGGGTGCTACCTGGAATTAAATCGGCAATGCCGGGGCTCGATTTTAACGGGGTTTTGGGGTTAATAGTCGGGGTAATATGGAAATCGCGTGGTTTTTTGCGATTTCTGGCTAAACGGGAGCTGGGAGCGAAATTCTGACGAAAAAATATTCTGCGATGCAGAGTCTCGGTTTGACAGTTAGTGGGTACCTCTCCCCTCCTCCCCCCCCGTTTCCCCAAAATTTATTGAGAAGTGGGGAAATCGCGACACGTTTTTATAACGGGTAGGTTCCGGTAAAAAAAGAAGAATTTTGGCAAACGAAAAAAATCGTATTTTTATATCGACCTAAGCTTCATTTTGTCCCATAGGAACCGGAACCCTCGGTGGAACCTATCGGCTTTTTTTCGATCGCTTTGAAATTCGGCAAGCAGCTAGAGGATCTCAAGGCCGACAAAAAAGATCATTTACGAAAAAAGGACAATATTCTTAGTTTTCGAGAAATCGGCCGTTTAAATTCGAGCACAGTCGTACCTCGAAAACTACGAGTGATACGGAAAAAATACATACCACCAAAAATGTGTATTTCGACAGCCTTTAGCACGTATGTGAGTCGTTGAACTTAAAAAATATACATATTGGCTTTATTTTTCGAAAAAAGGGGAATTTTTTCAAAAATTATTTTTTTTACCACCCTGTGTATGCCTTTGAAAATTTTATTTTTACGTTAGTGGCATGTAAATGGACCCCTTTAATCGTTTCCGTCATAAAAACGAATATTTTTTTGTCAAAAAGTTTCTCGGAAAAATTCATGGGTATACAGGGTGCTACAAATTCGTTTCTTTGTATGGGTATCTCGAACACCGTAAGAGATACGAGGTCGGTTAAATTGGTGCAAAGTTGTGCAATTTAAGGGTTATTGACATGCCGTCGAGAAATTTAGAAAATTCCGTCTACTTCCGGAGATATCCGTAAAAAACCTTTGTAGCTTGTAGAGGAGAAAAAGTGACAATAAGAATGTGACATTTATTTTACTTTATCTCTTCAAACAAAGGCAGGAAAAAATAAAAATAAAATAGATGATTTTCAGTTTTTTACGGATATCTCCGGAAGTAGACGAAATTTTCTAAATTTCTCGACGGCATGTCAATCACCCTTAAATTACGCAACTTTGCCCCAATTTAACCGACCTCGTATCTCTTACGGTCTTCGAGATACCCATACAAAGAAACGAATTTGTAGCACCCTGTATAATTAAAAATATAGTGTAACTGGAAAAAAATGAGAGTTTCATTAAATCGGCTATGATTCAAAAACGGTAAGAGCTAGAGGGAAACTTTAAATGGGAAAAAGATGGGTCTCGTCGGGTAATATAATGTGCCTTATCCAGTTTGATCGCACGACGTTTCATTTTTTTCAAAATTGACCAAACGTGATTTTATATTCTCTTTATTAGCTCGGTAATGAAAAGAGATATTTCAAATCGGTTTGCGCCAGTCTCTGCGGCGCGCGCGGCGTCTTAAGGTCGATCGACAAGCTCCTACACGATTTTTCGATAGTTCAAATAAGGCAGGTATTCGATAAAATGTAATTTGTGTCTCAAAATCTAGCATTTTTCTTCAGATTTCGGCACGAAATAGGGAATTTCGTAGGGGATGATCTTTTAAATTTCGAATATCACATGGGGGGGGCTCTTGGGTGCGCTGAGTTGGATTTTCGCATCGAAAAAGTCGTATGACTTTTCTGTTTCGAAATATTTCGAAAAAATTTGAATTTTTTGAAAAATTAATTGTTTTATTTTTACCCTGAACTTTACCTGTTCTGTTAGACTCATATGATGGGGATTGGAAGACCAACCTGAACGCTTTGGACCAGCATGTTCGCCTGCCCATGCAGGCGGTCTACCGATTACAAAAGACACCACGGTTACGATCTACTATTCTAGGAAAATAAACCGTTTGTTCCATATATTTTGGCACAGAAAATTAGTATGACGTTCTCGATGCAAAAATGCAAAAAAAAATAAGGGCAATCGCTTTTTCTTCCTAGAATAGTAGAACGTAACCGCGGTGTCTTCTGTAATCGGTAGACCGCCTGCATCGACAGGCGAACGTTTTGATTAATTTAAAATACGTATTTATAACGGTCTTGGCAAAATTATTATTTCGTATGTTATAGCCAAAAGTTGAGGAATTCCGTCGGAATCCCACGGAATCCCACGGAATTCCACGGAATCCCACGGAATTCCACAGAATCCCACGGAATCCCCTTGCTTGTACACTGTAATTCCAAGGTGGTTTACCCCTCGCCTATATTGATCACCTCATTTATCATGAATTTATCAACCCTACCAAGAAATGACTTCTTGCGGCTTAATGTGAAAAAGGCTGGCTTTGAAAATCCACAAACTGCATTTTAAAGATTTTGAAAATCCACAAATTGGTTTATTTTAAAAAAGTTTCAGCAATTTGCACATGAGACCGAAAATTGCTTTTGCAGATCTTTTTATTGACCAGTTTATTACCAATAATATTTGGAGGAACAAGATAATAATTTCAGAAAGAAATCATCAACTTTTTTCTTGTTTTCTATGGTGCAGTTATAGCTTGAGTTAGTCCACACATTGCAGCTTGGTGATAGTGATAAACGAATAAAAACACAAACAAAGTTCTAGTAACGGAAGGCTAGTTCCTGGGATCTGTAACTTGTAATTTTCATTATAGGTATCTTTGTAATCCTCATTAGCAAGAAACAAAAATCTGATATCTTAATGCATCCATTCTGCTCAAAGCTACTGGAATATATTTTTTTGTATTCTCTAATTGGCCTCCCTTTCTGATTATTCTGAGTCTACTTCTAGTATAAGAAAATATCAAAAAGGTCGATATGAGCGACAGTTTATCATGAACAGCATTTTACTAAATAATATATATTTTTCTTTTTCAAAGTGCGATGAATGAGTATGGGATTTGCAATATCTTCTTATTTGTTTACGTTAGCATTCGTCAACAATCCTTAACATTAAAGTTAGTATTATCGTAGGTAAATGTAAAAACGATAGATATTATTTTGCATTGCTAGCCCTAGTGCATATTTGGAAGAAGACTATAGATTTATGCCTGAATTGGTTAATACCAATCATTCACATACGCCCAGCCAGGCGCTCCATTTTAACGAGAATAATATTATTGAGATCAGATATTCTAAAGATGTAAGTAAATATGTTTGTTACAAAATAATGCGATATGAATACATCATATATAGACTTATTCATTTAAATGTCTAAGCCTATATAATGCAAACGACTATCATTTGAGGCATGCTTGCAGTCTTGCCCTCATTGGTGGTACTGGCGAACTGCTAGCGCTCCTGGATACTCGTGATGGTTCTGGAACCTGAAAATGCACATTGCTTTGTTATGTCACAGTTTGTTCGCCAATAATAAAATGCGATTAATATCCCCCACTACACTGTGCTAAATCGTGAGTGTTGTACTTTGTTGCTATTTAGGTATTTTAATTTAAAGCTTTGTAATGATTATTATGATTAGCACTCCTTTAATTTGGAATGCGTTTTTAAATATGGACATTGATCATATAAAATATCCAAGATGTGTTTTAATGTAATGACGTGAGTTATAATGATACTTACGGTGAGTTTGGCGTCAGCAGATTTCCATACTGGAGGAGATCTCGTCCGACTGTGATCTTGATGGGGGGATCGACTTAGAGCGTGGATCGGTATCCGATATATCCTCAACGGCTTTACTTCGGGAGAAACTAAAAACAGGTCAAACAATTTAGGTATTTTAGTATAAGGTACATTGACTTAATATGGGCACCCCTGTTTAAATTATGGAAGAAATAATTTGGAGGCCAGACATGCACAACTGCAATTTTGAAATGTACTGCTAGGTGGTCCTAAGTACTATGTGGCAAAAGGCACATTTACAGTAGCTGTTTGTTCCTGTTATAAAGTTCTTATACAAATTTTTTGGCGAAATAAAACTGAATATGAAAAGTAATTTCGTATAGGGTTAAGTGGCCACATGAACCCCTTGTTCTGGTGTATTTTTGTTTTTCAAAAATCAAACGGTTTTTGGAAATAGTCGTAAATTTTTTCGTTGGGTCTGAGTTTCGGACATGGGCACCATATTGCAAAAATGTGTGCCATTCCGCATAGCACTCTTAAGAGATATGTTGTGACAAGAAGTAGGGCTAAAAAATTGGACCAACCAAAATAGAATCGAAACCAATCCAATCAATTCTCAATCCGTTACATTCCAACTGTGACTTAAAAACTTGTTGGCAAAAAGGTTGTTCCCACACTCACAACTCAGAAAAAGAAACGACGATATTCACACAGTTCTAGTAAATCAGATGTAGACACAGATCAGTAATCATCGGGGGACAGCACTGCCTTTCAATTATATCAAAGAGGTCTGATGAGTCAGATACAGATAAGATGAATATATCGTTTACAGAACTTCTTCATATTAGAACTGTCATCATTATAAGGTGTCGGCCACGTTTACTAGAAAAGAAGAAGAAAAAGGTTAGACATATAAGTAGAAGTATGAGTAAGATAGATGAGTAAACAATTTTCACTTTGTAGAAGTTGTTTTATTCTTTCTATATAACTATAGAAAAGTATCTTGAAGATTGATGTTTTTCTCAACTCCCAAGCATATACTGTAACAGGTTATGGGTCCAGGAGAGGTCAAACTGCGAAAAATCAAGAATATTTGGAAATTAGAGAACCACTGAAGAAATAAAAAAAAATTAGAAAAATTGCCACATCCACGATTGTACCGTTTCCACAGTTGACTAGCAGCAACTGCAATAACTGGAGATTCAGGGTAGAAATATTACTGGAAAAAGAAGGTGTCCAAGGTGTAGTGAAGGTAACGAAGGATCAGTATGACAACTTGTCCACTACTGAGAAGGTGCAGCATGACAAAGACGATACGAAGGCAAGGTGTATTATAGTGCAGTGTATAACAGACAAGCACCTGAAATATATTAAGGATGCCAAATTGCCCGTGACATGTTGAAGTCTTTGCAGAATGTTTTTGAAAGGAAAAGTCCTTTAATGAAGTTACATATCATGAAAAGGTTGTTTAAATTAAAATGTACAACCGATGAGCTGCAGGAGCATTTTATGAACGTAGAGTCATTGTTGAGAGAGCTAGAAGGAGCAGGAGCTAATTTGGATGAAAGTGACAGGGTATGCTATTTTTTATTGACAATGTCAGAAAAATATGATAATATAATAGCAGCTATTGAGACTCAAACGACTGGTATCACAATGGAGTTCGTAAAAAGCAGATTACTTGATGCTGAACTAAAGTTTAAGGAGAGCCAACCTGAAAAATACAGAGGTGATAACTCGGATTTTTACTTGAATAAGTATAGTCAAAATAATAGATGTTATGGATGCAATGGTAAACATTTATATCGAGATTGTCCCAAGAAAAATACAGACAGAGCTCGAGGTTTTTTAAGACGTAGTAGAGGAGCACGAAGAGGTAGAGCTATACTCTAACTAGACAAGCAAATCTGTCAAACCAAGAAAATAACAAGAAAATTGCATTCATTGCTTTAAGCAGTAATACAAATCGGACTACAAAAGGTATGAACTACCTTGTTCTAGACTCTGGATGCACACAGCATCTGGTTATGGGAGAAATGGAACCATACATGACAGACATCAAAAAAATTGAGACCATTAAGATTGGAACAGCAAAGGACAATCAGATTTTATATGCAGAAAGAAGAGGAACATTGAAAGGGAAGTGTCAGGCTAAGGACATTAAAATAGATGCTTTGATTGTGCCAGGTATGCCACATAAGTTGATTTCTGTGTCTAAATTATTAAAGCAAGGTTTCAAGGTTATGTGTAATAATAATAGAGAAGGTAAAAAACAGGCAGTTTTATCTAAAAATGAGTCAAGTTTTTACTGTAATTCAGTTAATGATTTATTTTTATTAAGCTTTGATTTTAAAAAACAAAATTGCCAGTAAAAAGAGTCTAATTTGTACGTAGGTGAAAATGTAGATAGAAAACTTTGGCATAAGAGAATGGGTCACATAAATAGGTATAGTTTAAGTAAGTTAGGTTTACCTTTTGATAATGATGTTTGTGGCA
The DNA here is from genome assembly GCA_016904865.1 of Pissodes strobi. Taxonomy (NCBI): domain Eukaryota; kingdom Metazoa; phylum Arthropoda; class Insecta; order Coleoptera; family Curculionidae; genus Pissodes; species Pissodes strobi. The sequence continues at coordinate 9,164 of MU194214.1, read as the reverse complement.
TATGTGCTGAAGGGAAAAGTACTAGAAAGACTTTTTTTAGGAAAGCGAACTGCTAAAATTGGTCAATTGATTCATTCTGATATTATGGGTCCTTCAAAAGCGCCCACACCAGAGGGTCACAGGTACTTTCTAGTGTTAATACATGATTATTCTCATTTTTTGATTGTTAAATTATTAAAAACTAAAAGCGAGGGTGATCAAAACATAATTGATTTCATAAAATTAATAAAAACTCAACATGGGCTAAAAACGCAAAGAATTCGTGTAGACAATGGCGGGGAATTTGTAACGAATGATTTAAAATATTTCTGTAGAAATAAAGGTATTGAGTTGGAGTACACGATGCCATATACTCCGCAGGAAAATGGTGTATCAGAACGTATGAACCGAACATTATGGACAAGGTCAGAGTAAAATTCGCTGAACCGAATTTACCAAGAAAATTATGGGGTGAAGCAGTTCTATGTTCAACATATTAAATAAACAGGTCGCCCACAGATGTCAACAATGGAGAAACACCAGCCCTCAGATGGTATGGTAAAAATGATTTGTCAACACTAAGAATTTTTGGGAGCCAGGCTTGGGCTGTAATTTTACCTAGGCAAAATAAGCTTGAGAGAAGAGCACAACCGTGTATACATATAGGTTACACTGGATCTGGATATAGATTGTGGGATTATGAAAATAACAAGATTATTTGCTCCAGAGATGTCAAATTTAATGAAAAACAAATTAATTATGATGACATAAAAGAAAGAACAGAATATGAAGAAAAACAGATAGCAATACAGATTATTGAGGAGGTGAACGATCTACAAGGAGGCATAAATCAGATTGAAATAGAAATACAAGAAAGTGATACAGAAGAAGCAATTCAACAGGAAGAGTCAGAAAGTTCAAGCTCATAGAATGTATAGTGCTCAAAAGAATGTATAGAGCCGACGACCGAAACTACTAGCAGAGGAAGACCAGTAAACAAACCGAAGCATCTAAGTGAATATGAAACCTACATGGCATATTGTCTGATATCATCTAGTGAGGAAGATCCTATAGAATACAAAGAAGCAATAAAAGATAAAGAATGGGAAGAACCAGTTAAGAAGGAATTAGAGTAACTTGAAAAATTAGAAACATGGAAGGAGGCAAAGCTACCAGAAGGAAAGAGAGCAATTCAAACAAAATGGGTATTC
>JAEQML010066395.1:0-20027 GCA_016904865.1 Pissodes strobi | reverse complement strand
TAACGAGTTGCTATTGAGGTTTACAGTTAAGACATTCTAGTTTATATGCCGCGCTCAAATCACCGACTTGTCTCTAATGAATAACAACTATTTGAGTCTAGATGTGATTAGATATTCTAAATGTAATATTTTATTAATTTAAAAATTGAGGAAAATTATGGATATACATATTTCGAAAAATTAGTTCAAAATAGATAATAGCAATTAAAGAAAGTGGCAGAAAAAATTATTCTAAATATGAATACTTAAAACTTAAAAATAGTTGAAAATGAAGCAATCATACATCCCATATTTATTCGTGTTAGTTGTACCCATTATATTTATATACGCAGTATTTGTATTTTCACTGCGCACCAATGGAGATGGTTATAGGGTAAACTATACAGTCTTATTGGCCACTTAAGGATTGAGCGCATTTAATGTATACTATTTAAATATAAAATAGCTTTTTACTAAGAATTCCATTTTTTTTATAATTCAAAGTATTTTTAGACGATTCGATAAACCTCTTTTAAAGAAAATATACAATTCAAACATTACTTGGCTAAAAAAGGAAATCATATTAAATGTACAATGAATGGCCACCTTTCTTTTATTATTGGCCATTAAGATATTACCAATGATTGGCCGCCCTAAATAAAACTACAAACTTATAAACATGCATTTACTTCTAATGCTTTACACAAAAATATAAATCCTTAAAGCTAATAAAAAACATTTTTGGTTATAAAAAATACTGAAAAAAAACCAAACTACTTATTCTAGAGAATTTTTCAAATCGCATGTTTTACAATAGTTTTAGGGTTCAGTCTAATTATACAGCTGTTATGGTAGGTTCTCGAGCATTTTTTACAACAAATTCCTTTATATAAACTGGTAATGTTATTTGTGCAAATGAAGCAGATTTTACCCGTTACTCTAAGATTATTGAGAAATTCGCAACAATCTGCAGACTCTCCAAGATCATCTTTACTATTGCTAAACACATTTCTTATTACATTTGATGGTATTTTTCTTAATGCGTCTAATCCACTAGTGGAAGCTTCTGGAAAAAAAGCATCTGGATTTAAAACTAGTTTGTTAGGCATAATCTTGGTTTTTAAATAATAAGTTTGTTGTTATTAACTAGGTTGCTTTTTCTTTTAATCGTTTCCTGTTTTTTATTTTTTTTTGTTTCAATTTCAATTTTCGTGCTTCCTTTGTTTCCTGCTATGCTTTTTTAATTTCCAATTTTTCTGATTGAATATTTTTCCAGTTTGAACTTGTAAGAACAAAAGGTCTTTCAACTGTTTTCTTTCCTTTTCTTTGTGGTATTTTTGGCCATGTAATGTAATCACCGAGACATACATTCATTGATTGATTTTTTAAAGCACCATGTTCTGTGATGTGATAATTTTCAGTTTTCTCGATATTGTCTTTTTTTTTTCTTTAGGTAACAACAAAGAATCATGATGGTCAAAATTATCTGCATTTAAGTTATCTATAATTTCCCAGTCTAATCCTTCTATGAAGCAATTTTCTTTGTCGTTTTGACTATCTCCATTTCTTGAACGTTAAATTCTGTAGGTAACCATGCTCTGTCTTTTGTGTATTTTTAAAATTCTTCATATATTTTATAGAGTACTATAAAGTCGTCACTGCATTCTTGGTCAAAGGCTGTTATACTTTTAAACAAACTTATTTTTTCCTCTCCCACTATGCTTTCAAATTGGTGAAGGGTAATAGAGGAGCTATCTACTGAAGAAGTAGTTGAAATTCCTTCTGGCTCAAGATTATCATTATCATCCACAGATTGAGTTTGCAGCCCTAAGCAATTGGTAAAATCAATTGTAAGAGAATTCCATGGAAATAAGCCGCTGGCTCGAAATCTATTTTGTATAGTTTGCGGCTTAGCACATGCAGCCACAAAGGTATTTAAAAGAGGCGCAAATTTTTCTTTGATTAACATTTCATGAGGCTTAGTGCTTCTAAATTTAAAAATTTCTTTTTTCCACCCTGTCTTTAAAGGCTTGGATGCAGCCACGTCAGCTGGTTGCAAAGTGCGTATGGCGTTTGGATACAGAGCTACTAAAATTATTCCTAATTTCGTGCATAGCTCACTGACTTTGAGAGTTTGATGTGTGGAGTGGCCATCAACAAAAGAATTATAGGAAATACTGTGCCGCATTTCTTTAAACATGGATACAGAACATTTTCAATATACTCGTAAAATAACTCCACTTTCATCCACCCATTGCCACTAAGTCCGATTCCCCAAGTGTTGGGTACAGAATTTGTTATAGCACTGGGCAACCTTTTGTAAGGGCAAATTATCATTGGCTCGGTTACCTGACCCGCTGCACTGAATGTAAACATGACGGTTATGTTAATTTTTGCCTGGCTAGACTCTACCTCATACACGTTTCTGGCGCCCCGAGGAGCAATAACTTTGATATTTTTCGGGCAGAGGCAAAAACAGGTCTCATCCCCGTTAAATACCCTTTGCGGATCTTTTAAAATGTCATCATATCTTTTGCTCTTTAATTATTTTTCTATTGTTGAAAACCACTTATTATTATTAGCTTCTGAGACGACGGAACTGGCTGATGTTACTCCTTCTGGCATTCTATGAGTAAGAGCTGGATGGCGCTTCAAAAACGCTCTGTACCATCCGTCGCCGTCCCCGTCCGTCGCCCGGAAAGTTGTCGTGAAAAGGGATGTCACGCGGGTTTGCATCTAAAAAATCCTTAACTGAGGCTTGAATGCCACTATTTCTTATTGGAAACCCTTTCTTATGGCTCGTCAGTATCCACTCTTCCAATGTATTTTCCTCTTCTTCACCAAGTACTTACTGTGCCTGGGCCTAAACTGGTTTTAGCCCTACTCGTAAACTTTTCACTTTTTCTAAACTGAAGCGTTTGACGTGGTACTTTAAACTGCATCGCAGCTTGCCGTTGGGACAACATTCCTTCTCCTACAGCTTCTAGTGCCATTCTGACATCTGCTTCTGTATTTGTTTTTCATATTTTGTGCCTGCCCTAACATTAGTTATCTAGAAAACAAAAAAGGCTTAGTGGTGTTAGATGAAGGATTAGGCTAGTTACTAAGAAGTTGATTCTCAGGAGTTAACCTAAAAACTTCATTTTTGACAGATTTTCAAAGTCACGTATGCTTTATTGCCACAGAAAAATTCAAATAAATTTTATTGACAAAGCGAATTAAAATAAATAAACTAACCATAGTAGAGAGTAGAGCAAATACTAAACAAAACAAAACTTAATATATACAATAATATATACGATAAAAATAGAACAACAAGCAATTTTCAAGTTGAAATTAGTCACGATTTAACAAAAAGCTATATTACAGAACATAAGCAGTTGAACTAGATCCACAGGAAGTACACAAAACATAGGGTAAAGAAATTCGGTGTTATCAAAATATGAAACATACATTATAGCGAAGCGTGCTGTTGGGAAAAATAAGGAAAAATAAGGAAGGTCATGTCGGTGTCGGGCAAAACATGACTAAAATTGATAGCTTGGTATTTAATTTTGTGTAATTCCTGTATATCCGATAAATCACTCATTCGTCAAAAAGATAATCCTATACCTATTATAAAAAATATATATAATATAAAAATTCTTCACCACCGCACATGATGCCCAAGAGAAAAATTCAATAACGATTAACGATTAGTTGAAATTAATGGAGAAAAAAATTAAATCTAATCCACGCAATACTCATTTATAGAATTATAAGGTCTTTCTAGTAGGTAAGCTTTCGTTTTTTCACGAAATTTAGCAAATGTCGGGATGGATTTAAGATGTAGCGGGAGTGTATTGTATAACTTCTTGGAATTATAAAGAATAACATTTTTTGTTAATTCAGAGGAGGGAAAAGGAAGGTAGATATTCTGACTCGAATTTCTTGTTGGGTACTCATGTTGTGGCCTTTCGGGAAATATGGTTCGATATTTGCGTATTAAACAAGTTGTTTCTAAAATAAACAAAGCAGGAAGCGTAAGAATTTTATATTTTTTAAAGTAGTATTCGCAATGAGCTCTGCCATTAAGATCAAATAAATAACGAATTGCTCTCTTTTGAAGTTTGAAAATGGTACGAAATTGCTCGGTGTTACAGCAGCCCCAAAAGGGAAGGCCGTAGCGAATATGAGATTCAAACAAAGAGAAGTAAGTGAGCCTGGCAGTAGACAGATTTAGTTCCTTCGAAACCGATCGAATTGCGAAGCAGGCAGAAGAAAGTTTTTTTGTTAAAGAATCAATATGTGTGGACCACTTAAGGTTGGCACTAATATTCAAACCTAGGAATTTAGCCGATTCAACGTATTTAATATTGCTGTTGTGAAGTAGCAAAGGTTGTTGTAAGTTTGTTTTATAAGATAAGGCTATCATTTTATCAACGTTGAAACACAGCCAATTTGAGTCAGACCAAGTTTAGATTGTGTCGAGATCGCTGGAGATATTAGAGTCTAGGGAGAAAGTATTAGAATCACTCCAAGTTATGCTTGTGTCCAGCAAAGAGAGAAATTTTCCCATTGATTTTTAGGTATGTAATGTCATTAATATATATTAGAAAAATGATAGGCCCAAGAACAGAGCCCTGTGGAATTCCACTGGTAATTAATCTGCAATCAGAATCAGAACCGTTCGCTTTAACAAACTGCTGTCTATTTTCAAGATAAGATTGAAACCAGTTCGAAGGAATACCACGGACTCCATAAAAATTTAGTTTTCTTAACAAGATGTCATGACACACACAGTCAAACGCTTTAGCGTAATCACAGAAGACTGTAGCAGTGGGGAGATTGTTGTTAAGGGATGAGTAAACATCGTGAAGCAACGAGAACATGGCGTCATTAGTACACTTGTTTGGTAAAAATCCGAACTGTTCCGAGAACAGTATGCCATGTTTAAGGAGAAATGGCATAAGGCGATTTTTTAATAACTTTTCAATGATTTTAGAGAGTACAGGCAACAGAGCAACTGGACGATAATTGCATAAGACATCCTTTTCACCTCCCTTATGAAGAGGAATAATTATCGCAGTTTTGAGGCATTCGGGAAAAACACCTTTCGAAAAGGACGCATTAATTAAGGAAGCTAGGACATCCAGAATTGGAAGTGGGAGGTTCAAGAAAATTCTAATTGACAGATTATCAGTGCTACAAGCTGATTTACTCTTTTTGCTGCTCATTACCTGAAGAAGTTCAAGGCTGGTCACAGGGCTTAGGAAAAAACTATCAGCGACTTTTTTAGAAGGAGGAAGAAACGAAAGAGGGTCGAGAGAAGGAGAAATACCAGAGGTAACATTTTTGCTCACGTTGACAAAATATTCGTTTAAATCATTTGGTTTTGGCATGCTCTGATTCGCGGAATTTGTTTTGCCTCTAAGATCGTTAATAATGGACCAGGTCTCCTTGGATACGTTTTTAGCAGTTGATAAACGATTTTGATAATATAGTTTCTTTGCTGTCTTGATAAGTTTTAGGTAGTTCTTCCTATAATTCGAAATTAATTCAAGAACTTAAATGGAGTTAGTGAACTTTTTTATGTATGAGAGGGAACGCATATTTTTTGCAGATATGCGTAAGCCTTTCGTGGTCCATGGTATGTGACGTTTAGGTTTAATGGATTTAAGCGGGAAGGCTTTATTGAATGCATTTATAATTTTATTTAAGAAACCACTAAAGTCAGAATCAAGTTCACCTGATTCAAAATTCCAGTTCGTCTTTAGGCAAAGGTTACGAAAGGATGAAAAATTGGAGGCTGAGAAGATTCTACCTAGGTGGCGCGTTTTTTTTTTGAGGGCCTATAAGAAATATTGAATTTGGAGATTACTGCCTCATGATCTGAGAGACCCGCGCTAGTTACTGTCGATTGGACATCAGTTGAAGGAAAGTCGGACGCAACATAGTCAATGATAGAAGAGGAATTGTTAGAAATCCGAGTTGGAGAGGTGACATGCATTGAAAGACCAAAAGAGTCAAAAATAGAAATTAAAGATTTTTGGGCAGCACAAGCGGAAGCGTAATCAATATTTAAATCACCGCACAAAATTTTCTTGCCTTTCACCGGCAGACCGTCTAACAAGCTTAACATGTTATTAAAGAACAATTGCACATCGGAATTTGGCGCTCTATATAAACAAATTACGTGTAAATCAAAGTTCTTATTGTATACAATGGAAAATTCAAAGTAGTTATCCGATTGCAGATGATCAAATTTAGTTACAGGGAAAAAGCCCTCGTTTAAGGAAAGAATCAGTGTTCCCCATGAGCCGAGTTTTTCCGATTATATCTGGCTATTGTGGAGTACTTTTCAACATAAAGCGGTTCATTCTCACTCAGCCAGTGCTCTGTAATTGCAACTAGTTGGGGGAACCCTGATTCCTCCAAAAACAAAAACAATTCATCAGTCTTATTTCGTAATGAGGCAACATTAATAAGAACCATACTAAACCTGGCGTCAGGATTAAAGGAATCTAGTCGCTCAGGACACGTCAAGCTGCTTAAAATTTTTTCTTCGGGGAACCACTGGAGAAGTATTTTTGGTGACCCTCTCTGGACTTCTGAAGCTGAATCGTCCTATCCGAAACAACATGGGATCTGTAGGTACAAAGATCTTCTTCCACTTCAGTGTGTTTAAACCCATATTCAGCATGAAAGTCGTGGTAGACCTTACGTAATATGTCATCCTGGATTGGCAGTCCTTCAGATGCTAGGAATAATCTGATGCTTATGTTGGTAAATCCCTCGTAGCATACAGAGGCAGATTGGTCATACAAATAGGCAAGGTACAACCTAATGGCTCTGAAGATAGCAGGTTCCCTTAGCCTTGCCATAAGGGAACGATTACTAGAGTCGTTAGACTTACTGGCGGCCTGTGTTAATTTAACTGTTGGGGGAGTCAGCGAGTCCAGAGAGAAGGACGGTTTATGGGGTGATTCCTTAGATAGTTTAATTTCGACATCGCTCATAAGGGCATTAGTTTTGCAAGCAGCGATAGCTTGTTTGTCAGAAGCTACTGTAGTTACCTTGTGTGCCTTAGCTTCACTGACTGGAGAGGGAAAGTCCCGCAGATTGCCAGAGGTCGGACTGCTAGTCACTTTCACCTTGGTGGGGGGAGTTAGATAGAGCTCTGTAGTTTTCTGAGAGATTTCAGATTCCGATGACCATCTGACTTGAGCCCCGGGTGGCCAGATATTGATGCTGAACAAATTCTCAGCGGACTTTCTTGATAGGGTCCCTATTTTAAATGTAGTTCCTCTGAGGTCATTGCACTGACTGAACAGGTTATAGCATCGAATAAATTCTGATGTTTTCAACTTTTCCTTCACATAGTGCACGATATTATGTGAAGTAAATCCTGCCGGGAGGTGTTCTACGATCACATAGTGCCATCTTTGGGCACTTCTATAAATTGCGGAGTTGGAATCTTCTGGGATTGAGGAAACTTCAGTAGGCAGTTCCATTTGAGTGGAAGATGATACAAATTCCGTTGACGTAGTTTGGGTGGAGCACGACGTAGAAGTAAAGCGTGTCATCGTAGGTAGAGCACTATGTTGTTTTGGGTTAGCAACTTTAGAATTTAAGTCCCTAACCAAGGTGATAACATTTGCAAGGCTACTTTTTATGTTGTCAATACCCTTCTTAATATCAGCGGACGAGGAGTCTTGCACCTGGATCTTGATGGTTAAACTATACAGATATTGTTGAGTAGAATTTGAGAAATAGTAAAGATATTCTGTTCCATTTCCCTTACCGATTTCAACAGAGAATGAGGGTTACAAATGGAGAACACTTCCGACATTTTGTGAATATCGTCTATTTTCCTCGGCAAATTTGCTAAATATAATGTTTCTAGATCACTCCCGGGATTTACTAGCACCAATGAAGAAACAGACTCTTAAAATTAAAAATGAAACTAGTGGCCAATAACTATGTCCGATGTGTTCAATAGGCACCAGTTATTGGCCGCATTGCCAATAATAAAATTTTATTGAAAACACAATACAATGATTGGTATACCTAATTTTATTACAATTTGGCGCCCTAATCCCTAATTTAGATTTTAAAATAATCAATATTCATGTTTAATAAAACACAGAAAGTATTAGTTTAATGGATAATACCATACCTTGTGAAATATCTTCACGTTTAGCACCGTTACTCTTAACACTTTTTGGAAGCTTTTCCTCATAAAATTATTAAAAGCCGACACGACTTAGCACAACCGCCAATAATACTTTAAGGTTAGGAACTAAAACAACACGAAGTTAACAGCATATTAAACAGGGTTGGGGCATCAATTTAAGACATTTAGGTGCGCGCTAAATTATTGAAAAGTTATTTTAAAACGTTTAAAAAGTTTCTGGCGAATCATTGTCAGGTGGTCAATATCTGTATAGTTTACTCACAGGATGTTCGAACTAAATCTAAAATTATCAATAGTGCCAACTTCGTTATTATTAATGCTACGAAATTGTTTAAATTAGCAGAGCAGAATTGTTGGTGTTGATTATTTTAGTAATCTGAAACAAGCAATTGAACATTCTGGTCGCGTGATATTTACAAAAACATCTTTATTTCTGAAATAATTTGTTTATTAATTTTTTTATTTCTACACAACATTCTAGGCATATTTAATATAGCACACATTATGCCTAATTTTAATTATTGTTATCGAAAAACCGACGTTTGCAAATTGTCATTTCCATAATTAAAACGACTTGATTTAAAAGACAAAAACCAGTTTGCATTGCAGTTACTCATCTCAATCTATTGGCCATAATTTTCGTATTTTCAGCTATTTTAACTGTAATTATTCAGTCCAGTAATTTTTATTTAATTGTAAAATAAATATTTCATGCCTTATGCAACGTACTTTTATGATTTAAGATAACATTTTTTTAAGAAAAATTTTGTGACTAATATGTAGGGAAAAGTAGGGGAATTTCGGTCAGGTGGGCAATTCCGGTCACTCAAAATGTTACGCGATAAACGGAATCACCTCGCGAAATATGTGGCGCTACCTTTTATCGATCGGTTCGAGTTAAATCCACCGGGTTTCCCTTTCCAGCCTGCAGTCTGCTGCATGTGATGCCGAGATCAAGTTATTGCCAAGTTTTATTATAATATTTCGATGAATTTGAACCAACGTAAGTAATCGAATACGATATTTTTTGCACGTAGCTATGCTGCTTTTACAGGCGCCTAAATAGAGAGGAACAATTTTGGGTTAGGTTTATGTTGCCAAATTGCTTTCGGAAAATGACGGTCAAAATAGTTGGGGTAATACCGGTCGTGACCGGTATTACCGACTTGCTTTCTTATGACTATGTGGAATATATTGAGTTTTTTGTTTTTTTTTTAAACAATGTGTTTTATTTGTTACTCTGCTTAGAAATTATATCAAAAAATGGAACGAAGCTAAATGGACCTCCGAGCGACTTCAAAATGCCTTGCAATTTATCGAAGGGCACTTAATAGGTTCAGCAAGCTAAAAATTCCACATTCCGTTCAGCACACTACCAGAAAGAAAATCAAAAAATAAGACAACCGCTTCACATATGAGAGGACAAAATACGTTGTCTTTGGAGGAAGAAACTGTTCTAGCTAATCGTATAAAATATCTATCAGATATTTTTATGGTATTAGCTCCCAGCAGGTTCGTTATCTATATGCAACCAATAACAATATAAATCACAATTTCAGCCATTAATCTAAAATGGCAGGAAAGGATTGGTTTTATGCGTTCTTAATCATACAATAAGTATTCGAGAGCCGGAAGCAACCAGCATTAATAGGATCATCATCATTGACCACTATTCATCCAGGTTTGAAGTTCTGGATATAGGTCTCCTCTAATTCTCTCCATCTGTTCCTGTTCAGTGCTGTCCGTCTCCATGCCAAACCTGAGTGTCTTTTCAGATCGTCCATCCATCTCATCTGGGGTCTTCCTTTTTTGTGTTTGCCGTCATAGGGTCGCCAGCTTTGTATACGATGATTCCAACGATCATCCTGGTGTCTCTCATTATGTCCGGCCCATCTCCATTTCAATTTTGCTGAATGCTCTACTACGTCAATAACCCTTGTTCGTGATCTTATCCATGCATTTCTTTTTCAATCTCCTAATGTAACACCCACCATTTTCCTTTCCATGCTTCGATGTGTTTTTGTTAGTTTGTCTAGGTTTGCTTTTGTAAAGGTCCATGTTTGTGCTGCGTAAGTTAAGACTGGAAGTACGCAGCTGTTAAATATCATAGTTCTGAATTTCATGGGAATCTTCTTATTTTTTAGATGGTTCGCAAGCTTGCCGAAGGCAGCCCAGCCCAAACGGATTCTCCTACCTACCTCAGCCGATTGGTTTTCTCTGTTGGGTTTGATGCATTGCCCTAAGTATATGTACTCTTCTACTTTTTCTAGCGGTACCGATTGAAGTAGAAGCTGTCTGTTGTCTTCTTTGTTTGTCATAGTTTTTGTTTGCCTAGGTTGATTTTAAGGCTTTTTTGGAGGGATATTGTGTAGAGGTCGTCGAGCATTTTTTGCAGATTTTCGTAATTTCCAGATATGAGGACGACGTCATCCGCAAACATTAGATAATTTAAATTTTTGCCATCGATGTTTATACCCAAGTTATTCCAGTTAATTTCTTTGGAGATGTCTTCAAGGGCTGTGGTAAAGAGTTTCGGGGATATTGTGTACCCTGTCGTACTCCTCTGGACACTTTAATAGGTTTTGTGGTTAGATGGGAGTCTATTTGGATCGTCATCGTTGCTTTTTCATGAATATTGTGTGTGTAGTAGCGTTCTATACCTATTGTCAATGCTACTGTTTACTAGTCCTTCCTCTACCGCCCAGAACTCGATACTATCGAAGACTTTCATAGTCAACAAACGCAAGATAGAGTGGAAAATTGTATTCGTTCGCTTTTTCAACTAAAATTTTAACAGTTAGAAGGTGGTCCGTTGTACTATAGCCCTGTCTAAAGCCAGCTTGTTCGATAGGTTGGTACTGATCTAATTTTTTTGTTAGTCTGTTGGTAATGATTTTCGTTAATAGTTTATATAGTTTCTCTTTCTAATCTCCTCTTCGTTTATGTCGGGCATGTCTTCAGAATTTACATTGGTGATTTTTCGTTTGAAGTTTGCTTTTGATGTTTCAGGTGGTTGGGTTTTGGACATATAGAGTTCTCTATAATATGTTTCAACAGCCTCAATCATTTGTCTTGCATCCCGTGTTACTGTTCCTGCATGGTCTCTCAAGCCGGTAATTTTCTTTCTGCCTTTCTCATGCCTTAGGCATTTCAAATTTTTGTTATTTTCAATGATCTTTTCTGTTTGTTCCTCCTGGTATTTCTCTAATTCTTCCTTTATTTGTTTTCTTATGTTTTTATTAAGTTCAGTATATTCTACGCTGTGTCTTTTGTTTTGGGGTAGTGACCACAGATTGGTAAGAACAAGGGTGGCTATCAACCTGAAAATGGAACGCTACTTTAAAATTAAATATAGGAACCCTACAAAAATTGATACAACAAAATTGTCCGAAAACAAGGAAAAATATCAGAACCTTCTGAAAACATAGCTTTGTCCAAGAATACAAGGCTTAACAATAAACGAGATGAGCAACATAATAACAGATAAAATGATGAAAGCCGGAACAGAGGTGTCAAAGAGGAAAAAACAGAGAAGACAGAAACTCAGCAACAAATCTCTAGAGATGTTACAGAAAAGAAGACAACTATTAAACGAAAACAAAAGACATTAATAGGATAACCGCCCTTAATCGAGAAGAGGTAGGAAAATTCTACACGAATTTGAAAACTGTAATGTCGATGAATTAATATCTGCCAAACCAAATATACTAGGTCGACGAGACAGGCATATCGACCGTTCAAGATCCTGAAACCATTGTTGCGACCAAAGCAAAAAACGTATTGGCTCTGTAACAAGCTGGGAGAGAGGCAAGATAGTCACAGTTATCTGCTGCATGAATGCAGCTGGGGGATACATACCTTCATTCTCTATCTTCCCTCGGAAGAGGGTGTCTCCGCTTTTAGCGAAAGGTGGACCTCCATGTGCTGCTTATAAATGTCCCCACAATACAAGCAAAAAGAACCCTGGTCTATTGATATTAGATAATCATAGCAGCCATATCACATAACGAACTTACAATTTGTGTAGAGAAAATTTAATCTGCATGTTGTCCTTACCTTCCCACAAGATGCAGCCCCTGGATGTCATTCTATTCAGGCCACTAAAAGCTGCTTTCCGCAGAGAATGTGATGTCTACGTAAAGTCAAAGGCATTGATAAAAATAACACCTTATGATTGTGCAGAACTTTTCAATAAAGCCTATACCAGAACCGCCAAGATGGCTGTCGGAATTTCCGGCTTTCAAGCAGCTGAAATACATCCAGTAAATTCCAATATATTTACCAATAAAGACTTCTTAGGGGCAGATGCTTTTACCAACCGAAACGATGACGAAGATAGAGTGATGGTTAACGATCTCGACATTTCTCTGTCTGATTTCATCACCAATATCAAGTTTATATGCAGGTTCATCCAAAAGAGAACTAACACTGTTGGAGCCAAGAAACACTAATGATTCAGCTTCTTCTAGCCCTTCAATTAGAAGTTCTTCAAAACCAGTTCCTGATCCTTTAAGTAACGTTATTGAGGCAAAACCTTCCACCTTCAAAGATTACAAGCAACCAGTGTCTAGTCTGGAATCTAAACCTGCTTCACAATTTCACAATTTGTTTCCAGTTCCTTCTACTAGTTCTATTAATAAAAGATCAATTAGTAGAGCTACTAAACAACATTCGCAGATATGAAGTCCTTTAAAGACGCAATTAGAAGAATAGGTGAAGAAGCGACAAGAAAAGATTGGAAAATAGACAAGGCAGAAAAGGAAAGAAACCACAGACGATGTTCAAAAAAAGGGAGCTTAAGAACATTTTGAAGAAACTATTGCAAGAAACTATATGACATGGAGACCGAACAAACAATGAAATCTGTCTGATTTGCAAGGCGTTTGGGAGGGATGATGAGTTATGGTACCGGTGTATTGTGTGCAGCCGTTGGGTTCACGAGTATGTAGTAGCTAGGGTACTGCTAAAAACTACAAATGCTATACTTGCATTAGAAAGTGAAACATTGCATTTATCTTAATTATTCATATAATTGTTTCTTATTGTTTTGACCAGCTATTGTCCATGTCGTTTTTTAATTTTGGACTTGTTCTTTCATTATTACCTTAATATACTTTTCCGACCAATATTGTTTAATTCTTTTCTGAAAAAGTGCCATCCTAATTACAAAAAGCATTGAAAATTGGGTGACCGGTATTGCCTGCAGAGTGGGGGAGTACGGTCAAGGGCATGACATTGACCAAGACCTATCTTCTCTTTTGCAGTTTATTATTTTGATTTAAGAGCTATAGCATAGTCTAGCGGATAGATGAAGCTATTTCCTATTCAATTTATATGTGACAGGAAAGCAATATTCTTGGTCTTACATCTAATTTGGCTTCACTGGCCGCCATTCTCTACCCTGCAAAGATTTGTGCCTTCAAAGCACGGCCATGCCCATATAAAAAAAAATTAGATGGATGCATGAAAAACCGATTTCTGAGTTTAAGCAGCATTTTCCAGACGTTCTTTTCCACTATATTTTAGATGCAGCAGATCTAGAGAGTAAGTAGATAGCGATATGGTTTCATCATTGCCTAAATAATTTCCAACATGCACTATACAATGTAGCATTGAATAGCTAATAAAATTGCGAAAACTTTTCACCGAATTTTCGTCCGAAAAGTTAGCCTCACACCTTTGCATTAAAACGAAAACTCAAAGGGGAGAATGCTTTAGAAGAAAATGAAATACGCCCTATTAAAAGTAAATATTAGGGGGAGCAAGTTGTTTTAACGAATTTTGAATACATTAAGCCAACCGGTTCCCTAATTAACTTCAACAAATCAATTAGACCTCCGATTTTCAGTTTGAAGTAATTATATTGAATTATATATAAGGCTAAAAAGAAAGTAGTTCATTAAATCGTTAAAATTTAGTATTTTCATTTATACGTATAGAACAATTATAGAGCCCAGTTATTCACTTCTGCTCTTGACGAGAACAAAGAGGGGTAAACTGAGCAGGTCAAGAATAAGCTTCTCAACTGATTACCATAACGGATCAAGATCATTTTGGTCAGTTGCTCAAACTGTCAATCAGGGTTTCCCAAAGAGGCCAAAGCATTTGAAAGGGTGTGTCATGCCGGATTTTTAGGCAAATTAACAGCATACGGACTACCACCAGGACTGCTTCTATAACTTTTTAATTTCTTAAGGCATCGATGCATCCGAGTTGGTATTGATGGACATTTCTCGGAGTAAATTAAAACCATTGCAGGAATTCCTCAAATATATATATTATCTCCCACACTCTGCCTGCATTATATATAAGATCTCTTAGACGGACAAGGAATTTACAGCAATCTTAGATCCTCATTCATGTCGCGGTCTCCAATGACCGCTGCTCATTCCTAACGCGATCGAAAAAATCAAGTTGCTGCCATCAATAAGGATATGAACGCCATCGTGAAATGAGGTGAGGAAAACAATGTTTAGTTTAACGCAGGAACCACTCAAGCAGCTGGCATCTCAAAAAAAAGCAAACGCCGCTGGACCTGATTTATCAATGACAGGACAAACACTGACTGCTTGTTAGGCATCAACGTAGACAACAACATAACATGGCGTAATCACGTCACCAAAATCGTCAAGGCAACAGCACAAAAGCTAGGAGCACTCTATGGAGCAAGAAAGTTCAGCTTTTACTAACCCACAAAAGACCATCTCTGGAATAATGCTCCCATATGTGGAGCTCGGCACCCAAACACTTGCTCAAGAAATTGGATTCCATACACAGGAGAGCAGTCCGGCTTGTGGATGGCCCAGAGTTGACTAAAGACCTTGATAGCCTTGAACATCGAAGAAAAGTAGCGGGTCTATCTCTTTACTTTCGATACTACTACGAAAGATGTTCTAACGAGCTGGCACTTATGATTCCGCCCAGAGTTGCGCCAAACAGAAACACCCGTCAGACACAAACTGCTCATCCTCACATGATTCAGTTGCAAGCACCTAGGACATCGCTGTTACGGGACTCCTTTATCTGGAGGACTGCCTTGCTTTGGAATGGACTTCTGAGTAACGTCTTTCTCGAAAACTACAACCTACAGCTTCTCAAATCCAACGTCCACCATCTTCTCCGCACACGCACCGCTCGTTGAGTGGTGTAGGATTTTCCTTTTGTGTGTGTGCCGAACGTAAAAAAAAATACGTATTCACCATCTATTCAAATTGCAATCCCTCTGGAGTGTTTTCATCCCATAGTTCAATGATTTTTGTAAATTCTGCTAATGATAAAGCTGCTGCACTTGCCTTTCGTTTAGAGGGATCCTTTTGCAACTGTCGACGTTTGGCGTTTTTTGCAGCTCTAGCATTCGCAAGCTCCACGTCCGAAGAGGGATCAAATTAACGTTTATACTTTTCATAAAAATGTTCTTGTAATTGTTTGGCAGTAGAATTCCATAACACTTTAACGACACTCTCCTTGTAATCCTCTGAATTCTTCTTATGCATATTATAACCATAATCTTCCAAAATCAGTGCCAACTCCTCCACTGGTATGTTTTCCCTATCGAATTCATAAAACTTCTCAGAGCAAAAGTAAGTGAACTGTTTCCAAATACTTGCTTTAAATTTCTTACTATTTATGGGTGTTAGGTGCTGAATTTCACTACGAATAATTTCGTTACTTTCCTGACCAAAATGAATCATCTTTTTCACGCTCACGCTATGCACTAAAACAGAAGATTTAGGTTAGGTTTGATTGGATTGCTACGGCAGCGAAATACATACCTATCTAATCAAAATCATTCAAAGCCTTCTATGTTACATTTTCAAAGCTCGTGTCACAGGCACAAACATAAAAATTAAAAGAAAATTATTTAAAACCAATTTGGTGTGAAATTTTCTTACCGAATACCACACGTGCTTAAATTATTCCAGGAAATTTTTTCTTGGCCACGAATATATTAAGGAAATTATCCCTCGCCTGCGCACTATGGTTACTTTACCTTCGTTTTGGCCAAAAATGCATTTTGGGTCAAATTCAGGGATTTGTTCCAAATACATACATTAAATCAGAAAATCATACAAGCTGAAACTAATATTGCAACAAATTAGTTTTTTTCACTCGATAAAAGTGATATACGGTCTTAAAAGTTCTTATGTCCCACTTTGTTCCTAAAGCTTTTGAAGTCTACAAACAAAATCTCCTTGTATCTTCGATTAAAAAACACCTAGGTACTGTGTAAAGGGTTATAGTAGTAGTATAGTCATCGTTCAGGAGTAGTACATAGGCAGTATGGAGTCTAAAGTGAAGATCAAATCGTAAATAATAACAAGACAAAGCACTATTTTTAAAGGAACAAATTTTAATTTTAAAACTTTACTGTTAATATATGTTAATCGAAAATTTAAATTTCAGAAACGAATTATTCTAATTGATCTAAGTGTTCCAGATCCAGAATATCATCGAGATCTTCCAAATTTAGCTCATTGCTGTTTCCAGTCGGTTTTACTAAAAAATCCTCACAACTCAATAGTTCTATTACTTCCTTAGGCAGCTGCGTTCTTCTTAATTTAGCTCTTCGTGATTGAACGCTTATGGTAGATATTAATGGGTCAGAGGTGTCCAGCGCTCGACAAAAGACATCTTTAAGGTTATCAATTCGGGAAGACTTGCGAGCATGGTGCAGTCGATCTTGTTTATAAAGTTTGTTTCTGGATTCCGCAGCGTCTTCTCCTAGGTAGCCAGCTGGTAATTTTGTAATATTTGCTGGCCATGAATTAAAGTTTTATGAATGGTCGCGGGCATTGGAAACCAGGGATACAATCTCATAAACAAATGTCCGGTTTCAAAGCAAAGATCTTCAAATTTGTTAAAATCAATCGGTAACTGGCACGCCAAAACAATAATTAGAATTGTTCTGAATTTGGAAATTAAATCTAATGAGACCCGTGATTTCCGAGAAAATCCTGATATTTGAGTATCAAAATTCTGCTTTTCTTTTAAGACATGATTCTTGGTTTCTTTGACATACTCTATCTTTAAGGGTCTACAAAATCTAGTCGACTGAGGGGTTGGATTATTCCAAATTATTTCTTGGTTTTCTGATGTTAATCTAAGAGGTATTAGAGTTGTTGCAAATACACTCGAGTCATCTACCGCAGGATCTGAGGACCTTTGCTTGTATAAGGACTGTCCGGAGCTGCCACCAAATCCGTAACTGAGAATCATTGTAGTCGACATTACCTTCCGATCCTGTACTTCAAATAAACTCACTAAAATATCTTTCTGCAATTCAACAATTCTTTTGAGAGTGTGATGCAAAAGTGAATTCAATGCAACTGAAGCAACCTTTTCAGTTACGCATATGTTCTTTGGCTTGTAAAATTTTTTCGTATGCCGGATATATATCACAGTTTCTTTCTTTGCTTCCGATCCGAATATTCAAGTATTGTTGTTTAGTGAAATTATTGTCTAATAGAAATGCAAGGGCTTCTTCAGGTCTATAGGGTACAGGATCTTTTGGAGGTGATAGGAGTTTCTTCATCTTCTTAGCCCTTGAAGGGCTTTCCGCAGTTTTTCTCAATACTGTAGAAAGATCCTGATTTCCACTATGCTTAGCAACAATTGTCGCAGCTCTCGTTAGGAGATCAGAATTGTGCTCATTCTGCTTAGACAACTCAAAAGCATCTCTTCGTTGCGATCTTGAAGATTTTTGGGCAAATGGCAGGCTGGGACGACCCCGAGTGGATTTTTCGCAATCTTCAGATATGTTTGGATTAAAAAGTTTCAAAATTGTATGTTCTGATAACCATTTTTTATATTTCTGTTGAAATTTAGTTCGGTGTCTTTTTACATTTTCCACCTTCTTAAAATGTTTGTGCTTATATTGAGAATATATTTTTTAAAGTGTTCATAGTATCTGTCAGGATTTTCGTTGAGTTTAACTTTGTGCAAGATAAAGTTGACGATAGCAGTAGTTCTGTGGTCTTGATTCTCGTCGGAAATCCAGGCTTCAAAAAGAAGCGTGTTTTGGAAATTGTATCCATCTGAAAATAAATGCACAGAATATTGAACTAGCTCAGAAATTGTCAAAAAAACCCTAACATGTCATAAAAGTATTTTTATTTTGTTTGATTCAATATTCAGCTATTAGTTCTTAGAAATTCAGTTTATAATAAAAGATTATATACATCCTGATTTTGGTGTAATGCCCCTTTGAGAGATTTAAAAATTCATAAAATACAAAATCTTGCCAAACATCCTATTGTCTGCTGCTGATAACGCAGTTGCTATTATTGATAGGTGAAAAAAACATAGTTTGTGAAATCTGAATGCCCAATATGTATTATACAGGGTGTTAGTAAGTACTTATACAAACTTTACGGGGTAAATTTTTGACTAATTTTAAGACAAAAAGTTCATAAAAACATGTATCCGCAAATGCTGTTTTTCAGATACAGTGTGTTGAATGTGAAAAACACCATATTTTTATTCGATTAAAAAATGGTACACCACTGCTTTTTTTCTAAAATAAAAGAAAATCGTAATCTTTCACTAGTTGCTAATGAAAATGGTTTCTTCACTTTTTTTCGTCACATGAACAGTTTTCGATTAAAAAAATAAAATAAATTTATCTGCATGCAACCTGTATCTTTTGTAATTAGGCAGATGCAGATAAAATTATTTTATTTTGTTAGTCGAAAACCGTTCGTGTGACGAAAAAAAGTGAAGAAACCATTTTCATTAGCAACAAGTGAAAGATTACGACTTTTTTTTTATTTTGGAAAAAAGCAGTGGCGTACCATGTTTTTAATCGAATAAAAATATGGTGTTTTCACTTTCAACAACCTGTATCTGAAAAACAGCATTTGCGAATACATGTTTTTATGAACTTTTTGTCTTAAAATTAGTCAAAAATTTACCCCGTAAAGTTTGTACAAGTACTTAATAAACACCCTATATACGCCATGCCCATTGCACAAAAAAATACTTCACTGGCTAATGGGCATATAGGTGTAAAAGTTTCAGTCAATTTCGATAACTAGGCACACAAAGCAACAATGTTTTGTAGAATTGTTCGTGAAGTCTTGTGAAGATTTTTTTGTAGCTCTACTTGTATTTTGTGGTTAATTTTTTATGAGTTCTTTTCATTGCGTTTTAATTTAATGCATAAAAATATACCAGCAGCAATTTTTGGAAAATTACATAACTTTTATTTTTGTACATACCTTCGGTTATAAAATCCATCCACCAAAATTATCAAACTTCTCGCGTAGACGATGTGAACAGTACACGAAAAAATGGCGCATTGACAACAATTGAATTTGCTTAAAGAAAGTGTCAGTTCCTCATAGTCGCGTTTCATAGCCTATTTTTGTCAAAATGGCGCTGGATTTGAATAAAGGATCTTCTTATGAAACAAAATGTGCAAGAAAAATGTTTGATATCTAGACTCGAAAAAATTGAATTTTGGCCAAAATATAGGCCAAATATACCATAGTGCTGCGGCTCGAGATAATTTTCAAAATATTCGTAGCCTCGAAAAAATTTCCGGAAATAAATTATGCACTAGTGGTATTACAAGTGAATATTTCGCTCATGTACAAAAAATCCCATTAGAGGAGTGCAATTCTCGGAAAATTACAGCGATAATTGCACTGTAGAAACCGAAAGAGCACGGCGATAATTGCATCGTACGTATCTATGGTAATTCCATTGTAAACTTACGATGACAGCGACAATTTATAAATAACGCCAAAGTCAAGTGAATATATAATAGGTTTGTTCTAGCAGCGATTTCAAACCAAAGCCAAGCCATCCGGAGTTTGCGCATAGCGATTTAAGTGTCGCTTATATTGCAATGCGCAAACTCCGGATGGCTTGG
>JAEQML010066394.1:0-20029 GCA_016904865.1 Pissodes strobi | reverse complement strand
TGTAAATATCTATTCATTGTACATAGTGTACATATTAATGTTAGTATTGTCCAACGAGTATGGCGAGTCCTGCAAAATACCCAAAACCACTTCTTAAACAACGCACACTTCTAACATGCCACTTGGCAAACAAAACTATAGCACGATTGAGAGGCTTTGTGCCTAAATAATCTGTCATTCATACCGAATTGCCGCTGACAGTCGCTAATACAGGGCCGACATCAGCCCCCTGCGAACGCGTGTGTTGTGGTAGTTTATACAGTGTTATAGACTGAATAAAACCGCTTTGAAACTAAATGTAAAAATAGCGATAGTCTAGGTCTACAAAAACATGTAATTTGGAAAATAAATGTTATTAGATTAGCGATCGCGAATCAGTGGCGATGCCGTGCGACTATATTAATTTTTCGTACGGCATTGCCAGCGCTTCGCGTTCGCTGCAAATCGCTCACTTAGATAGCCTCCTCAGCAGTTTTTGCTCTAAACCGAGCCTTAAACGTTCCCAATGGTAAGCAATCCCGATTCCCGAAATGTGACATCGCCTATTGCGGATGCGGCGATCCGTTGATTTGTTTTTCATTTGCGCCGGGTTTTGGAGATCGCGTATAACATCGGTTATATTTTTGTTTGATTCAAATTAGTAATAAGTTCTTTGAATACACATACAACGTTAAAAATCAGTGCCACCGGATTTAATTTAGACCGTAATTTAGTGGAAACTAACTTGCTTAATTCACTAAATTACGAGGACAAAGTTGCAGTGAAAAATAGACGCTCACAGCCAGAGCCAGAATTCAGAAACCTAGTCGCAAGTAGGTACAGGAAAGCAAAGCCGTGGATTTAAAAGCGAGAATTATATAAAATATGTATGGCTAAGTCAGCTAAGTGGATCAGAGATAAGAAATATATTTATGCTGGTATTGTTTGCTATTTTCTTCCGATGAGTCATCCTGCTGGGGATAATTAGGGTATAACGATCATAAAAAATTGGTACGCAGGCTTGAAAGACACCAAAAGTTGCAAGAACATCTATCACCAAGGGTTAAATTTAAGTTATTGGGAGAAAAAAATATTGTAAATGTTATTGATTCCGCTCGATTACGTGAAATATAAAATTATAACAATAAAGTAAAAGAAAATCGTCAAATTTTTTAAAAAATTATGGATTTTATTTTATATTTATCATCTCAGGATTTATCTTTTCGGGGACACGACGAATCTGAAGGGTGTTTCAATAAGGGTAATTTTAAAGAATTAATAGATTAGTGTTGCAATTACGATAACAAACTACTAGATTTTATGAACAGTTTATCAGTGTTTTCAGGGACATCAAACACAATTCAGAATAAAATTGTGGATGCAATGAACTGCATTTTAAAAAATCGTATTCACGAGGAACTACTAAGTGTAACTTTCTTTTCCTAGCAAGTTGACGCCACAGCATAACATGTAAATCACAATTAGCCACTGTATGTCGGTATGTAAAAAACAACGTTCTTATAGAAAGATTTTTAGGCTTCTACGATGTAAGTGCGGAAAAAACAGGGAATAATTTGTTTAATTTTTAGAAACAAAATTAAAGAAATTTGATTTTGTGCATAAACTAGTTGGATAGACTTACGACGGTGCACCTATAATGGCGGGACATTTAAGTGGTTTACAAAAGTACAGATCGTTGTACATCAAGCTCTTTTTACTCATTGCTAGGCACAAAATATGAATCTGATTTTTAATCGAACGTTGAAAACTACAGGCCAATAAGTGTAATAAGTAATATAGGTAAAATTTTCGAAAAATGTCTTAAATTCCGTTTAATAGAATTTCTAAACCTTAATGAAATTATGGCAAAAAATCAATATGCTTTTGCCGAGGGTCTTGCTACTGAGGGGGCCATGTACAGTCTTGCGAATGAAGTTAGTTGTGCTTTTGATGGGAAAGATAAATGTATTGGCGTGTTCTTGGATCTTGCGAGGGCATTTGACACTGTGTCCCATAAAGTGCTGATAAATGTGCTAGAAGCATATGGAGGACGGGGTACAGTGTTAGATGTCTTCCGACATTATTTGGAAGGACGTATACAGTATGTCAGAATAGGAGAAACGCGCAGCGCAGCAAAATACATATCTATGGGTATTCCACAGGGAACTGTATTGGGGCCTATTCTCTTTAACATATATACAAACGAACTGAATAAGATGGATATTGGGGGTAAAATGATAGCTTATGCGGATGGCACAGTTTTAATATATTGGCAAGAGGCAAAGGATAAATTAATGATCTCTGTTTTTTTAAGAGTAAAACCACACTTAGATAAAATTAAATTATCTCTTAATATAAAAAAGAACACAATTTTTGACCTTTTCCATAACAAATGCTAATCACCCTGACTTTGATAGGATACTGATAAACTCTGATATCGAGCCAATAAAACAGGTCTCTTGTACTAAGTACCTGGGTATAATGATTGATCAAAATCTAAAATGGATCCAACATATAATATACTTATGTAAAAAGATCAGATGTTTACTTCATAAATTTTATTTACTCAGAGAATTTTTAAATAGAACGTTATTAGTAATAATTTACAAAGATTTGGTTGAACAACTACTAAGATATGGGCTGCTGATCTGGAATGGCGGTGATGATAGTAGTATGGAACAACTGACTCTTATTCAGAATTGTATTGTGTAAATAATGTTTAGATTACCAAGATTCTATGCGACCAACCAACTTTATAGGTACATGTGATACGTGTAGTTTCAGGAAACTTTGTGTTATATCAACTTGTAAATTTTTACATAAAAACCCAAATCTTAAGCAATATGTTTCCAATAAGTACCATACAAGGGCAAATGCAAACCAATTGTTGAATATATCCTCTTTTAGAAAAAATGTAAATCACAGATTGGTTAACTATTTGGGTATAAAATTCTAGAACTTATTACCCTTGGAAATTAGAATGATACAGAAACTTACAACATTTGTGAAACGGTGTAAGATTTACGTAGCATTTAATCTTCATTTATTTATGAAAATTTTTTAGAAGGGTGCGAATTTTAATATTTTTATAGCTTTGTACAAAAAAAAAGAAACCGACATAACACTATCCTAGATTCTGTATAAAAACTGTTTTGTAGTATTATAAAAGCTTGCTATTGCACATACAGGTTCTTACCTAGGTGCATTCTTAAAGAAGTTTCATGATATAGTTTCTTCAAAGAATCGTTTAGAGGCTCTTTCAGAAAAAAGTTCAAGTTCTCTAAATGCTGAAAATTGTTTTAATTCCCTGTTCGGTACATTTCCACTGAAAATAGAAGCACTGCAAAAAGACGGAAAATGTCAAAATTTGAAAATAAAAAAACTTTATTATAAGCAGCTGTTCAATGACATTTTGGGTATAATAAAAGGCCAAATTGAAATTCGATTTTTATATTTACTTAAATCCCATTTTTTTTAACTTAATGAATAAAACTCTCTTTGAAGTTTTTCAGAAAATTTTCTTAGATAGTTTATGTTAAAGATAAAACTTTTTTGATAAAATGCCCAAAAAATGTTCACAGCAATTAAGAGAGAAGCACATAAGCGCTGAAGACTACGACAGAGCGAAGGAAATATGTCGGTTAATTAAATGTAAAAATTTTGGCGAATCGGAATTGTAGCTAAAGACGCACGTGGATATAATGCGACGTTAGTAGGTGAAGAACCCATTCTCCCGATCTTCCCATCAGACTACTACTGACGTCATACTACTTTCAGGTGAGCCCTGCTCACTTTTCGGGTAGGCCGCGCCCACTGGACTTTAGATCCCCCACTCTTCCATCTCGGACGTCGTGGAATCTTGAGCTAGGCTGCTTGAGCCAATGCATTTCACCGAGAGAATATTTGGCACTCGCGGATGCTGTGACAGTATCGCACACATGCGTGCGCGCGCTCCTGCGCGTCATGTCTTCGTGATGCAGCCAATCGTTTGTATGTGCCCTGGTGGTCTAGGGGTTTGCATGATTAGCTTTCGATTCGGCGACTCGAGTTCAAACCCCGTCGGCGTTTTAATTTTTTTTTAAGGTTATATTTCTAAACTGTTTTTTTCTTGTTTTTGGGTATATCTTGGGTTAGATTGGGTTAGCACCTGGTTAGGTTCCTTTTCTTGAGCCCCCGTAGCGAGCGGTAGCGAGCGGAGGGCCATTCGAAAAGTGAAATATGGCATGGAATGTAGCGATACTGTCACAGCATCCGCGAGTATATTTGACGGGTGGGGGATTTACAGATAGCCACGGAGCTGCATCTATTGAGCACGCAGTTTACCCATGATACAAAGAATACATTCTTTGTATCATGAAGTTTACCGATGTCTTTACAGTGCAATCAAGTGCTTCCAAGTGCTCCGGTGGTTCAGTGGTTAGATGCTAGATCTGTGAAACGGCGGCCCGGTTTCGATTCCCGTCGGTGTTTTTGTTTGTAAAGAGTTTTTTTCTTTATTTTGGGCATGCTTTGGGTTAGTTTTGGTTAGTTTTTGTTGGTTACGCCCCCGTAGCGAGCGAAGCGATCGGAGAGCCATGCGTGAAGTGAAATATTACAGATCGCTGATTAGTTGCAGCTCCGTGGCTAGCTCCAAGTGGGTATGGGTGTTTCGCTATGACTATAAGGAAACTTGTATTGATTAGAAAACACATCAGACAATTGTTTCTACACATTTAATTCGAGTGAAAATAAAACCTACTTGTAAATCATTAAGAGAAAAATAATTCGAATGAACTATTTAACTGCATTACCTTTTGTTCGTTCGATATGCAAATGTGTCTTGATTCAGGCGAATGAAAAAAAATATAATTGCAGGTAATTAGCAAAATAAAATTTTAATTTCAATTAACTATTTAACTGCATTACTTTTTGTTTCATTTATAGTATATATCCTAACTAGGCCACTTTTAGGAACATATTTTAGTGCACAATTAAACATAGATTCTGTTAAGAACGCAATCGTTTAATTTGGTTCCCAATGAAGACAAGCAAATGATAGTAAAACACGAAAGTTTCCTGATTTACAACTTAGACTACCGCGCATGTGCACCACAGATTATGTTGCCTAGTTCCTCTATAGCTATTACATAACTTGTACTGAACGGAATACACATCAATCGGTGCAAGAAACGTTTCTGTATATTTGATTCGAGCGAAAAAGAAGAACATAATTGTAAATAATTAGAAAAATAAAATTTTTATTTGAATAATGAAATATTTAACTGCATTACTTTTGGTTCATTTATAATGAATACCTACCTATTCCCCCTCTAGAAATATATTACTGTGTAAGTTTAAAAATATAATCTGTTAAAACGCAACTAATTTATTTGTTTCCCAATGAAGTAAAGCCAACGATATGGTAGCAAGAGTCTTCTGGTAAAGTATACCCTATTATAATAATGAAGCTTCAAAAAAACCCTTCAACCGCAGCTGTAAGCTCTCAGGTTCATAATGACGAACAGAAATCCGTTCAGGTCTGGAGTAATGTTTAATTTTAATTGTATTAATTTTTTATGATTGCAGGAAAGAAGTTATCAGACTAGAGTTGATTTTTACATTAAATTAAATATAAAACGATAATAATATAACACATTATAATATTTACCATAGGTATAAATACTTAGTTAGCACTAAGTTCTATATTATTAAACTAAATATGTTTCACTATCGCTACTGTTTCTAGTTTAATAACTAATATTGATGTTACATTTTTAAGAAGATCTTCAAATATAGCTCCACTGTTGTGTCGTCATGATAGTCAACACAAGAGTCTCTAATAATTTTGGAGACAAAGCATTCGGCACAAATGCGTTTTCAGATCTAGCATTTAAAATTGTTAATCTTTTATCCGGTTTGCCGACGCACGTGACACACACTTGCGCGCTAGAATCGTCTCATCACTCCCATCCACTGGTTTGGGTGTCATGTGTGTCAAATCACGTTTCATCTAAATAAATTATGGGTCTTTTTGTATTCTTTAGTCACTGATTTCTCTCAAATATTTCCACGGCCATTTTTGAAGACGCCTGCATGGATTCCATTAGAACGTGCCTTTTATTCACCATTTTCAACTTAAATCCCATTCCTTGAATGTACTTCCATAAAGTCGCTCTTGAGCACTTAATTTCAGTTTCATCTCTTTCAAGTACAATTAAATTGTCTGAAGTTGGAATATATTGATCTTCATATATTTTATAAATTTTTCGTCGTATAATGTCCTTGTCACCACGCTCTAACTTTTTGACAACTCCAGCATCACTCAACAGCGCTTTTATTTTGTTTGTATTAATCTGATTAAGCACTTTAAATTACATACTTATTATATTTGCAATTCTTAATCCTAATATCACGTGACAATATTGCAACATGCAACACAATCTTATACAGCTGATCGAAATATCACAATGCTTTATTTTTATTAATCTGATTATCTCTATGGGTTTGCCTACAATCTGATTAGGATTTCTCAAAAACAGATTTTTACGATTATAAAATAATTAATTAAAATTGCTTTTTCTGAATATTTGCTTAGAATATCATAAAAAAGTCAAAAGTATGTGCAGTGGAGCAGCTGCAAATGTGCACTAGAATCATGAATTTTGAACTTTCTGTGGACATACTGACGGCCGACAATTCGACATTTTCCAGCTTTTTATACAAAAAATTACCAACTTCGTTTTACAAAAAGAATTGTGTGGGTTTTTCTATAAGGTGATTAGAATTTCTATATGTATATTGTAAAAAAACTATAATATTTGTAAAAAAGAGGACTTTTGTTAGTATCATCAGAGAAACAGGAGCAAAAAATGAAAGTCAAGCTAGAGGTTAGACGGTCACTTGAAAGACTTATTATGTAGTATAATTTTGCTTAGCTAAGTTTCCAAATATATTAAGTAAGTAAAGGGCGGTTATATATGCTTACGTTAGGTATACTTCACGTACGGTTCTGGCGATGTTTTGTATCTCAGAATTTTGTTTTACTTCTTTTTATTGTGTCTAGTAGCCATACGATAAATAAATACATTTTACCAAAGAAAATTCTACTACTAGAATTTTCTTTCATTATAGTTGAAGATCTTACGGTGCTTGTTATGTGTCAGTACAATTCACTTCAAATTTTGGGTTTGTTCGTAAAGAAAATGTTTTTTGTAAAATACGGCTTTGTTGAAAGAATAATAATCAAATCAAACGAAAATGTTTTCACTTTCTAAATCAATCACAACATAAATGAATTTTTAGTTCAAGAAATAAAAAAAAACATTCATTGTTCTTTGGATAGAATGCACCCATTTTCACAAAAAAAAAACACGTATTAATTTACATAATGAAAACATATATCGTTTTCCATTGGACGAATTGTCGTATCGTATTTTTTTAAATGCAGACAGAAAGGCATGCAAATACACTCTCACTCAGTGGGCACTGAACCTACCAATGGAAATCGCTATTAGATTTATGCATGCATAGCAAACTAGAAAAAATACTACATACATTCGAATTTTATTATCATGCAAGTAACGCGATAAAAGATTTCCATAGCCAATCTTCTCATAATTGGTGATACAAATCAAGAGTATCTTTTTTACGAAGAAATCCCCAGATTTCCAGATTTTATAAAAATAACTTTAAAAGTGGACCCACAAAAATGTTATGACAGTTTATTTGCGTTTACCACCCGAAAAGTTACGCCACCGACTAAAATTTTAATTTTCTAATTTGAGAAACACAATGCGCATGCTAAAATTTCCCGAATACCAAAATTTGAAGGGCATGGCTATAACCGCTTCGGAAATATGGAATAAAATTCATCTTCGGGAGGAAACCTGTCTTCTATTCGTTTGTTTTGCAAGAAA
The DNA here is from genome assembly GCA_016904865.1 of Pissodes strobi. Taxonomy (NCBI): domain Eukaryota; kingdom Metazoa; phylum Arthropoda; class Insecta; order Coleoptera; family Curculionidae; genus Pissodes; species Pissodes strobi. The sequence continues at coordinate 12,155 of JAEQML010066394.1, read as the reverse complement.
AATAATTTCGTAATGAATTCGCAGCTTCCGAACCATTTAACAATTCATTAATAATTTCTATTTATTTCTTGGGTTGCATTACAACAAACACTTTATATCAACGTTTTGCTCCTCATATGGAGCTTTTTCTCCTCAAATATGTACATACCAACAAAACTTCAGTGTTCCTTAACTTTAACACGGTTCACATTAATTTTACAGGACATTCAATCTTTGAAAAAGCTCCCTATGTGGAGCGAAACGTTGATCGGAAGTATTTGTTGTAATGCAATAACCTATACCCAAGACATAAATAAAAATTATGAATTAATTGTTAAAGAAAATAATGCAATTATTATAAATTAGCAAGGGCTAAACTACTAAACAACAAAACGTTCCTTACAGATTTTCAAGTATCACATGGTCCGGAAGCTGCAAATTCCGAGACGAATTCCTTACGGAATATTTCCAAAATTACCAAAATTTTGCAAAATAAGATGTAAACGTCCTCAGAGGGACCTTTTTCAAATAATTAATGTCCTAAAAAGTAAAGAGTAAAAATAATTAGGTACAATTTTCGACATGATCAACAATTAATAAAGGACAAAACAAATATTAATTTTTTGGTTTGGAGTGTAGTGTGATTCCTTTTGATATTTGCCAAAAATATAATATTTCTTTTGGAACGGATTAAATTAATATATATCACTATTATTTTATTTGCACGATTAGAGCAATATTTTGTGTTTGTTTGAAAAACAGGGTATGTTGCAATTGAATTTTTATTTTATTTAGGCATCCTTGGTGTATTTATGGAGATTTAGCCTATTTTCTCAATATTGTGTTGTCATGCCTATGTATTTTTACGGCAATTTATAGCCGCGTGCGCAGACTTTTTTTTAAGCGATGCAAAACAAAGGGGCGCTTAAAAGATAAGTGACGCTTATAATTTTACTGCTTGCACTGACGAAAAAGAAAGATACTTTACCCTGCTCGACGCTAAATAGGATCGCTCGAGAGCTATGGCTGTCTCATTTTCCATGTAAGTTGAGTAAGGAAGGTAATGTTCCGGAACGAAAAAATACAAAGTTGCGAAAGGTTCTGAAATAAATAGTTGAGTTCTTTCAATTCAATGGGTGATGTTGGTTTATTAATTGCCATAACTATTCTTAAAAAAAAAATTGAGCGAGTCTGCTAGTACTCGAGACACTGATGTGTAAACATATCCTATATCGACATCATCGAAAAGAAAATCTAATGCCACCTTAGGCCGCGTGACGCCTGAATATAGGCAATCCCTTATTTCGAATTGGTTGCCTATATTCTGACGTTAGAAAGAACACGTTTTCACTAGCGGGTAAATACAGCTTGCGAAGAGCCTTGCACCATTACACGACTCCAGGCGCGCCCTTATGCGTGAAAGAGCAAGAAACAAACAAACAAAAACATTTATAATATATTAGTTATTCGCATTTATAATATTAGTTAGAATTCTTTAATAATCGGAGTGTATTAAGTCACTGCACAAATTCGACACGAAAATCTATAAGGCACCAGGAATAACATCATCCTAAGAACACACCTTATTCACTACCAGCTAGTCATCTTGAAAAGAGTCTAGAGGGCAGAGAGGAGGAGCTAGTTGAGTCCAACGCTATCTAGTGTAGGTGGCGTTGACTCGATAGATTACATTTGCGCCATGCCTTCGCGATGCAATCAATTTGCTGCAAGAGCCCTCGTGGTCGAGAGGTCTAGATGGTTAGGTCTCAATTCGGCGACTATCGGCGGCGGCCCGAGTTCAAACCCCGTTGCTTTTTTTTATTTTTTTTACGGTTAAGTTTCTAAACAGTTTTTGTCTTGATTTTGGGTAATATGTCTTGGGTTAGTTTTGGTTAGCAAACAGTTTTTTTGTTAATTTTGGGTATGCCTTGGGTTACGTTTGGGTGAGCACCTGGTTAGTTTCCTTTCCTTGAGCCCCGTAGCGAGCGGCAGCGAGCGGAGGGCCTTGCGAAAAGTGAAATATTACTTAGTGTAATACGTGCCCGTACTTTGGATTCGCTCCTCCTGTCTGCTCCCTAGACTCTTGTGTCATCTTGGGGTGGCATGCCATGATTTGGGAAAGTCAATAACCAAATTTTGCAAATTTAAGAAGAGGTCCATGACTCAATATTGTTTTAATCGTCTGGGCATCTGAATAATACTTTTGACAGTTCGTTTAATTTAAAATATGCTTTTTTATCGTCTAAAATCTGTTTATAAATGATTTTAAACGGCAAAATTTTATAAAAATACGAAATCTCCGGACGATAGACGTGGCTTCGGACGAATTTGTCGTGGATTTTGAAGCGAAAATTCATTTTAAATTCAAACGTCTATTAAAAATAAGCTGTGCTATGGATCCAAATACACTGCGAATATAATATAATGAAAATCTAATACCGCCGTAGCGGGTAGCTTTTTTAGAAGCGCCATTTGAGTCGATGTAATCGTGGCCGTGTTGGATTAGTTTGCTCCTCAATGAGCAAGGGTTATAATGTCACATCGGTTTACACATTTCGTCCCCACATTCCCGTCCCCACATTCCCGCCCCCACATTTCCTTCCCGAGATTTACCCTCATACCTCCGCGTAAGAAGTTTACACATCAATAAAGGTCCTTTAAGCCGCCTAATTCGTAAGCTCAGCAAACTCACGCTTTAGCTGCTCTTAAATTATTACGGTGCATCAGTTTACTAAATTTTAAGCTTCCTTTAACATAAAGCTTCGCTTTAAATTGTCGGTACACGTTGCTATTAGGTGTGTAGAGGCAATTTAAAAATTATTTGCTCTATAACAAACAGTAATATTGTACCGGGATAAGATGTATTTAAGTTTCTCAGATAGGCCATTTGTATAAGGTATGGCCACATATCTTCTGTTTTGATTACTTTTTGAAGGTTTTTTAGGTTCTTGTGAAATAGATGCGTGCGTTGTTTAAAGACTTTTATAATATATTTTTTTCTTTTTTTGAAAATGGTTATTAAGTAATATTTGTTTAACTGTCTTTAAAGCTTCTTGTCGATATTCTGGAGACCTAATAGAACACTGTTTTTCTGATCATTTGGATGATTAGAGTTGATATCGATCGGACCATGTTTTTAATGGTGCGTCCTACGTGAGAGATTTGCAACGAACGCGAACGTGAATCAATGGCGATGTGGTGCGAATATAGTAAATTTTCGTACCGCATCGCCAGCATTTCGCGTTCGCGTTCGCTGCAAATCTCTCACTTAGGAGTGTATCACTTAGTTTTAATTTTTTGGTTCTGAAGGTTTCTTATTAATGCCAACTCAAGTAAATTAATTTTATTGTTTCTTCAATTTGAGCTATAATTTGTAGTCTCGGGTGAAAACTATTAAAGGCATTGAGAATATCATTGATATTAGTTTGAGCATCGACCAAATACACAAAGACATTTACTGCATATGGGAGACTATGCCATCTATGAAACTTGCTTTAGTTAAAGGGTTCAATAATTTTTAATAGATGGCGAGCTATGCCTCATTTTTATAATTCTCAAAACAATTCTTGGAAAATACGTATCGCGTTCGTTGCGACGAGTAGGAATGATGCACTGTTGCCATATTGTGCAAGCAAACTATTAAAATTTTAACTTTCAAAATGCTCATATCGAGCTGATAAATTTTGAAGAGAATATTATGGACATTATATTAAAATTTTACTGAAATGTCAGATGAGTCTTTTTTGAAGTGAAAACTTCTTTAGGCGCGTTTTGCGTTTTTTTTTGTGCGGGTTGAATGAGACCGAGCCGTCACGCTCGGATATGTAACGTCACGCGCCTTCTACTGGCATGTTCCCATATAGGGCCGAAATTTTCAGGGGATGTAGCCGGGATAAAAAGAAGATCCTGAATAAAAACGGGACTCCGTACCCCCCTCCGGAAGGGGGAGAAACAAAAAAAATTAATAATTAATTTCAGACGAACAGGAAGAGGTACGGGGTCGAAATTTTAATGGTAGGTGCGCCCCATGGGGGCTACCTTAGACCATACGGGTGAAACGGGGCTCTACTTTAAAGGGGGATTTTGGGCGGAAAACCGTTCCCGTATAGGTAAAAAGCTGAAATTTTCAAGGGATATACTCGGGGTAAAAAGAAGATCCTGAATGAAAACGGAACTCCGTACCCTCTCCCGGTTTAGCCAGGGGAGAGGGTAAAGTAAAAACTTAAATAATTAATTTCGGGAGAGCGGGAAGAGGACGGGGTCGAAATTTTTATGGTAGGTGCGCCCCATGGAGGGCCACGTTAGACCATACAGGGGACCGGAGCTTTAATTTAAGGAGGGATTTTGGGGAAAAAACCGTTTTTCGCCCGTATCTTTGCAACGAAGGCTCATATCGAAATTCTGACAAACGATGACACCGCGTGTTGTAACATCTTTATTAAAAAATAAATCTGTGCACTTAAGACCACGTGGAGAAGTGAAAACTTGAATAATATTATGAAAGCATTACATACATTTACGATCGTGACGGTTCCAAGCGTGGCGCGTGACGACTCAACTTAATTCAATACCGAATATAGAAGGAGCGTTACGTTACATATCCGAGCGTGACGCGTGACGGCTCGGTCTCATTCAACCCCCACAAAGAAAGTGTTGAGCGCGCCTAAAGAAGTTTTCACTTCAAAAACTGTACATATAACATCTTCCTTTAAGCCTGTGTACTTAAGACCACACGATAGAAGTGAAAACTTCAACAAGCGGGGTCATCGTTTATCAGAATTTTGATCCGAGCCTTCGTTGTAGAGATACTGGCGAAAAACGGTTTTCCCCCAAATTCCCCCTTAAATTTGAGCCCCGATCCCCCATATGATCTAAGGTGGCTCCCCATGGGAAGCACCTCCCATAAAAATTTTGACCCCGTACAAATAATCATTTCTGCATGGAGGCTTGACATTTGCGCATCAGTTCTCTTAGAAAAGAATTATGCACGTAATTTCAACAGAATCGGTCAATGGATATTAAGATATTAATAAAAAACAAATTTTTTTAAAAAAGTTTGGAACTGTAATAGACTTGTCTTTATTTTTTTTCTCGAAAATGAAACAAGATACGAAAACAATTCAAGAAACACAAATGTTGCATTGTTAGTTGTTAAGAAAAAAAATCAAATTTCAACAAAATCGGTCAATGGATATTCAAGATATTAATAATAAACCGATATTTTAAAAAATTGTTTGGAAATGTAATAAACTGGTTTTTATTTTTTTCTCAAAAACCAAGTAAGATACGAAAACAATACAAGAGGCAAAAATGTTGTATTTTTAGTTGCTTAATAGGAAAAAAATATAAAGTGTTTAAAAAATTCAGTGGCTCGCATTTTGTTTGTCAATAATATTCGGTATGACGCCTCCGAGACGCCACTGTACTTTATATATTTAATCTAATTAAGGCTAAATGGGCCCCTTATTACTACAGATAACACTACAAAATTTCAACAAAACAAATAAAAGGATATTTAAGATATTAATACTGTTCGGTTGATATAGATTAGAAGATACTAATAAAAAATGATTTTTTTTCAAAGTTTGACACCCTGTATCTTGAAAAATCTGCATTTCCTGACCCACAAACTTTTTTTTCATATTTTTTAACAAGGAATCACCCTCTAAAATATCTCGGTCTATTTTTCGAAAACCCTGTATATCTGTAATAATATTTCTGTTCAAGAATTGATTGATCAAAGTGTTGTTTCTGTTTTGTTCGATTAGTTACATCACTTTTTAATATCTTATATGTGCTTGTGTCACTGTAGTTCATTAATTTTTATGTCATAATCATTTCAGTTAATTACTACTTTTTTGTTTCCTTTATCAAGTTTAAGAACAGTTGTTTGGGGATTTTCTATTAAGAATTGTTTGTTTTGTTTAATTTTTGAAATGAAAACTTCTTAAGGCGCGTTTTGCGTTTTTTTTTTGTGGGGGATGAATGAGACCGAGCTGTCACGCTCGGACATGTGACGTCACGCGTTAAATAATTAATTTCGGGAGAACGGAAAGAGGTACGGGGTCGAAATTTTTATGGTAGGTGCGCCCTATGGGGGGACCACCTTAGACCATATGGGGGGGGACCAGGGCCTTATTTAACGGCTGATTTTAGGGAAAAAACACAGATTTTTTTTTGAAGTGAAAACTTCTTTAGGCGCATTTTGCGTTATTTTTTTTGTGGGGGTCGAAATAGATCGAGCGGTCACGCGTCACGCTCGGATATGTAACGTAACGCTCCTTCTATTGACATGTTCCTGTATAGGTAGAGAGCTGACAGTTTCAGGGGATGTAGCCGGGGTAAAAAGAAGATCCTGGACGAAAACGGGACCCCGTACCCACCCCCGTTTGGCTAATAGAAGGGGGAGAAGGAAAAACTTAAATAGTTAATTTCGGGAGAACAGGTAGAGGTACGGGGTCGAAATTTTTATGGTAGGTGCGCCTAATGGGGGCCATCTTAGACTATACGTAGGGGACCGGGCTCTAATTTAAGGGGTGATTTTGGGGGAAATTCGTTTTTCGCCCGTATCTCTGCAACGAAGGCTCGGATCGAAATTCTGACAAACGATGACCACGCTTGTTGAAGCTGTCACTCCTGTCGTGCGATCTTAAGCACACACCAATTTTTTTCAGCAATTTGAAGTGTGGTATGTTTATATTTTTGTGCCTAATTTTTAGTTTATGATTTGTAACAATATTCACTACACTTATCATGTATAACACCCTCCACGCAGGCAATATACTAACTGATTGGTAATTGTTTTTCATTGGATCAATGGTAGTGCTAGAACTTCCACAACATCATTTGGATCTCTGTATCAGAAATATTATGAAGCCATTGTGTAGTGTGAAAACTTCTTTTAGTTATTATTTTTAAGATAAGGAAAAGATTTTTCGTTCTTAATCCGTTCATAAATTAAAAAGGTATTTATTTTCAAGTAAAAGTGACCTGCCATTGTTAATGTGGTTTTGTAATTGCAAATTGAGCGTATTTATATTTCTTGTTGTTTCATTTACCGTTAAGCTTGAAATGTTTTTTTGTTCAAGAAGTTGTCCAAAAAAAATATACAAAGCAAAACAATTCTTAAAAGAAAATTCCCAAAAAACCGTTCTTAAACCTGATAAAGCAAATAAAACAGTAGTAATGAAGTGAAATGATTATGACATAAAAATTAATGTAATGCTCAATGACACAAGCATATACAGGATATTAAAAGTGATGTACCTAATTCTTACCAAAACAAAAACGACACTTTGGTCAATAAATTCTTAAATAGAAATATTAATGAGAAAAGTTATCCAGTCTCTTAAAGCGGCAAGGTCATGAGGGGTAGATAATATTCCGGAATTTATACTTAAACGATGTCTTAAACATTTAGAGGTACTTCTGTTACGTCTCCTAAACTTGTCAATGGAACTGGGTCAATTTCCGGAAGCTCTAAAATTCTCAAAAGTTACACCGATATTTAAAAAGAAAGGAGAACCAGACGACATGGCCAACTATAGGCCTATTGCACTCCAAAATCAAATAGGTAAAATATTTGAAAAAATATTCTTGGAACGTTTAAATCTCTTCCTTAACTTAAATAAAATTATATCGCCACATCAGCATGGCTTTGTTAAATCAAAAAGTACCGAAACAGCACTCTATGACATTACTAATAGTATACTTAGGGCACTTGATAAAAAACAACAAACAGTTGGTCTATTTTTTTACTACAGCCGTGCATAAGCTGGAACATGTAGGAATCAGGGACGTGGCACGTGGCACTTGAATGAGTAAAATCATTTCTACTGGGGCGAAAACAGGTTGTAAAGCTTGTTGATGGTATAATATCAGAACCACTAGAAAATGGGGGTTCCCCAGGGTAGTATCTTGTCACCAATATTGTTCCTAATATATAACAACGATCTAACTTTAACTTTAAGTAGTCCCAACGTTACCCCTGTTTTGTATGCGGACGATTCCAATTTTATTGTTAAAGCCGAAAATAAAGAAATAGTAAATATTTGCAACAACACACTGGAAAAGATAACTAAAGGGTCAAACAATAATGGCCTCTTATTAAATATTTCCAAATCCCATTCAATGGAGTTTGTTCCAAGAAACAAAACTATTGACGAAAGCTTTCTTATAAGAACACATGATAATAAAAGCCTTCAGCAAACCAATGAACTAAAGTTTTTGGGTTTACATTTGGACTACAGATTATCGCACCTGTGCAATAAATTGAACTCGATTTCCTTTTTATTTCGTACTCTGCGATCTGTCATTGGTCAAAACACCCTGCTAACACCGTATTATGGCTTGGTTTACTCAAAATTGTGTTATGGCATAATTTGCTGGAGTAGCTCATCTTCAATCAATTCTCTGTTAATATCACAAAAAAAAACATAATTCGCCAAATTGTTGGCTGCCCACACAGAGACTCGTCTAAACCACATTTTAAAAACCTACAACTAATGACTGTCGTATCCATATATACAGTGTGTGCAAAGTAACTGATAAATTCGATAAAAATTCAGCTATGCAGTATGCTTTTTTGCAAAAAACGCTAAGACACGTCAATTAGTATTTTTGATTCTGCATCTTGCGACATAAAATTTAAGTATATAGAGTGTCCCAAAAAAGCACGGCAGCAAAAAAAATGTTTTTTTTAATGGAACACCTGAATATTATTGCATATTTGGATTGTGCGAAGAATTCTAGATATATTTCATGTATAATATCCTATGCCTATCTCCAACTGTTTTTGAAATATTGACAGTTGAAAATCGATGAGTTTTAATCATCTCCTGATGATGTTAACATGGTTAGCGAAACGCGCGTCGAGTGCAAAAATTCTGTTTTGGTATTGTGGATAAGGCTCAGTTTTAGCTTAAAAATATTCCTAAAATCCCTGTCTATAAAAGCAAGCTAAAAAATTACCTAGCACTTAGGCCATAACGACCTAAAAGATTTTTTGCAGATCATCTCTAAATATGATTATGAACACTACACTAATCTTTGCGCATTATTCTCACTATACTCTATTTGTGTTTGTTGCTATGTATAGTGTTGTTATATATATTTTTTTTAACTGTCCTATGTTTTTTTAACTATGCCTATAGTTTTTAATTTGGAAACTTTTTAATTTTTAATTTGTAATATTTAGTGACGATTCCTATTAGTGCTGGCAAAAACCGTGAAAAGTTGAAACCGGTTATTCGGTTTTCTTAAAAACCGGTTTCGGATAAAACCGGGTATTCGAATAATAGTGAAAACCGGGTATCCGGATAACCGGTTAATAGGATAGCCGGTTAATCGGATAACCGGATAACCGGTTAATCGGTTAATACACAGTCATCATAGGCTAAACATAATTTATAATTTGTTCATAAGCATATTTCCATTAGTTCAGTTTCCCTGCCGATTAGGGCACAATCATTAAATTCTAGTGAACCAAATTTATTCCAGTTTTTGGTCGTTATTGAAATAAACCCCAAGGTAATAATTAAATTAAAAATATTGTTTATTACAAATTACAATCTATATAAATTCTGAGCAGAAAAAATATTACAATTTTTTAAAACTTAAATAAATATAAAGGTATTCTATTAAAGGTAGATATTATTTTTCAATCGCCCTCTAAAAGCATTTCCAAATATAATCATCGTCCAGTATGTATGTGGTATGTTACCATTCCAAATACCCAGTTTTTACTTTACTTTCTATCTTTTTTACCATTACTTGAGAACCCGGTGGCCCAGTGCCATGTAACTAGATAATTGAATAATCGATTAATCGGTTAGCCGAGAAACCGGTTATTCGGTTAATCGGTTAAACGAGAAATCGCGTAATCGGTTAACCGAGTATCCGGTTAACCGGTTTCGGTTATTTGAAAAACCGCGGATAATCCGAAACCGGTTAGCCGACTATCCGAAAAACCGTCTTCGTTTGCCAGCACTAATTCCTATATCTTCTTTGTATATGCAATACGTATATAAATTGTAAGATCTTTAAGGAATAAATTCAGTATTTCAGTATTATTACAGATACAGAAGCCAAAAATGTAATGATACATAATGCAGTTGCACCTAACTTATGGTATCCCAAAACTACATAAAACTGGCATACCACCAGACCTATTGTCTCATGCATCAAATCCTCCTTCTATAAGTGATCAAAATATCTATCAAATTGCTGGTGAAAAATAATTATGATTAATGATTGCTTTATTAAAGATTCCTTTAGTTTTCAGAGGTACATATACGAAATTAAAATTCCAGAAAATTATAAGCTTGTGTCACTTTATGTGGTTTCGTTATATATAAATATTCCCAATGAACTATTGTGACACATAATCACACACATGGAATCACTTAAAAGAACATACCACACTTCCACTAAATAAACTAATAGAAGCTGTCAGCATTACATTAAAGAATAATTATTTTTAATATCGCGATAAGTTTTACCAACAATTAAAAGATTGCGCCATGGTTTTCCCTATTTCATCTACAGTGGCACAATGAGTAATGGAATATTTGGAAGAAAATGCTATAAAAGGACTCGCTTTCATATACAGTTCAAAAGATTTGTTGATGATTGTATAATAACCGCCGTGCCTCAAATTAATATCAATGACATTAAAATTAGCTGATACTTGATGGAAATTCATTGCAAATTTTGAAAGAAAAGCACAAATGTTTTAAGTTTCCACAATTTACTTTAACAAACCGTGACATAGGTATGTTTCGGCACACGGTGCCTTTTTCAAACGGACTAACTACAAATGTTCAAAAACACTTGAACACTTGTAGTTAGTCCGTTTGAAAAAGGCACCGTGTGCTGAAACATATGTCACGGTATGTTAAAGTAAATTGTGGAAATTTAAAACCTTTGTGTTTTCCTTTCGAAAAATCAATGACATTCTCAATCCTCTTAATAGTTTTCACCTGAGACTACAATTACAGCTGAAATTAAAGAAAACAATCAATTTAATTTTCTTGACATTAATCAGAAATCTTGAGAATCAAAAATTTAAAACTAAGTGGAACACTAAAAAGGCATGGTCCGGCCGATATTTAAATTTTAACTCCAATAATCCAAGCAATCAGAAAAACAGTGTTATCAATAGGTTTAACAGATCGAGCAATAGCCCTAACATCTCTAGAATATTGACAAGAAACCATATATATAGTTAAATAAACATTACTTAATAACCATTTTCGATAAAAAAATATTTTAAAACTCATTAAAAAACGCACGAATCTATTTTATAACAACCTAAAAAAACGTCCAAAAAGTAATCAGAACAATAAATATGTGGTAATACCTGATACAAAAAAATTGTCTATCTGAGAAACTTAAATGCATCTTATCCAGGCACAATATCACTGTTTGACATAAATTGTCTTTACACACCTTTGAAAAATAAAGTAGCTCACAATAAGAAATATAACCTAGTATATTCAATACCGCGTCTAAATTGCCCTAAAAATATATAGGCACGACAACCACATACCACATGTGGTATGTGACGACAACACACAACATAATGTTTAGGAAATAAGCTAAGCGGTCATAAATAAACCAATAATGCCTCTATCGCACTACACGAACATGAAAACACAGGACACGAATTCGATTTTAAGCAAACCAGAATTTTAACACAAGAAATGAACTATCATAAATTCGCAGTGAAAGAAATTATATATATATAAAAGAAAAAATAAGCTGTTAATGACAAAATAGACATAAGTAATTTAAGCCAAATCTATTTTAATTTAATATCAGAAATAAAATAAAAATTATTATTATTATTATTATTATTATTATTATTATTATTATTATTATTATGTTTAGTATTATTACTTTTTAGGATATTAAACCTTTGGAGGAGCTTTTTCCTTTTAAAGAGCGAAACGTTGATATAAAGTATTTGTTGTACCTAATGAACAAAAAAATTTCGATTTTATTTTCTTTCTCAAATTACGTTAATCCGAGAACAAGATAACCATCCCAATCTATTTTAGAAAATTGGACGGAAGCATCTTTACCACATCGGGCAGGGTCATCCATTTTCAAGTAAAAGTACCCAAAAAATTTTAAAAATTATTAAAAAACATTGATGAATGGTTAAAGAAAATAAT
>MU194213.1:0-19335 GCA_016904865.1 Pissodes strobi | reverse complement strand
ATATTTATTTATTTATTTATTTATTTATTGAGAAGTGGTACCTAGCACATCCTGGACAGTTTGCAGTTCCACTGGTAGAGAGCTGCTGGCGCTCTTAACCGAACCTATCTCTCACTGAGCAGCAGGATTTGCACACACTTCTCAACTACCTCTTCTCATATAACTAATTTCTGTTTACTGGTCTTGAACTCGTTAGATTTTTTTATTGTTCATATTATTTTAATATTATTTTATATCAACTATAACCTTACTGTCTGCTAAACAGATAAAGAATGTGGCAACTTTTCACGTATTGCCAAGCCCATGCACCAAATTTAGTTCTTGGCAAGGCGCGCAATAACACTAAAGATTGCCGCATATTAAATTTATGGTAAGTAATATTCAAAATAAAACCTAGGTAGTTTATATTTATTGCGGTATATATATTACCGCGCAATTTTGTTCTTTTAAAAGTAGCATCCCCTATTCTAATATCTACGAGTCGCCACTGATCCCTACCTACTATTCTACTAACAATAAAATTATAATATTCTAATAGAAAAATGCAGACACTATAACGAATAAAAAGAATCGAAAACGAAATGCCAGTAAACTGGCCTGTTGCGTGTCCAAATAATCAAGGTAGTCACGTAAATTACTGTTTAAATTTTCCTTGTAGACAAATTATGTTTTTGCCGTAATTAAAAGGCTACTTTAACGGTAATTATAAGCACTTTCAAAACCATAAGGTGTAATTATAAAAGTAGCTATCGCAAACTTCGAACCTAGTTACAAGGGAATTCGACTCAATTTATTATTATGTTTAAAAGTCAATTACAAGAAAATATGAGATATTGATATAAAATATTCTTATAATAGGAAATCACAGAGCTATATCCATAGGTAACGCCATAGTGAATGAAACAAACATTAGAGACGCCTAGAAGAGATGTTACACTCAGTACTCTGCATATCAGATCAAATTTTTTCTACATTTTTAATCTTTACTCCTATTGATTATTATCTCATCCCTATTTAAATACCTCATTTCTCCCCAATAGTTTTGTTCTGTTTAGAGTTCTACGTTCTCCAATCTGCATGTTTTTGCGGAAAATCTGTGAGTGCTTTGGACGGCTCGCTACAAGTTAATGCAATCTATACTGATTTCCCCAAGGCTTTTAAGAGAAATAACCACATACTGCTGGTGCGGTCTAAAAAGGATGCAATTCATTATAATATTTTATGTTTTTGTGTTATCGATTATATGTTGTCTCTATGTAGATATCTTAGTTCTGTTGAATAGTTTGGTTTTACTTAAAGCAGATCTCCCCTGTCTTATCTGCTTGTTTATGTGGAAAATGTGTGTATCTCTTGGAGGAACAGCCGTCATAGGGATTTATTCAAGGTATTTAACACAACTATACACCGCTTGAGTAGAAGCTGCTGGGCTGAAATTTATAATAATATTTTTTCGTGTTTCGTATTATTGATTTATATTTCACACCTATTTAAAAATCGTACTTCTAGAGTTGATCTACGTTCTCCAATCTGCTAGTTTATGTGGACAACCTGTGAATGCATTGAACTATTTACTATAAGTTGGCGCAATACTAATTTCTCCAAGGTATTTGATAGCGTGGGCCATATTTGCTGAGGCGGAATCTTGAAAGGGCTGAAATTCATTATAATATTTTTTCTATTAACATTGTATTAACATCTAGGGCGTACGAAAGTTCTCTCTTGGCGTCCCTTTTATTTAACTTATTTTAAAATAATGACTCGTTTACAGCTAGAATTGAAGTTTTGTTTCGATGATACTCTTAGGACTTCAGGAGACTGCCCAGATTTACAATCTAAGACTGGAAACGATCTGAATGGATCTGTTTTTACAAGAGCGTCTTATTTTCATTTCATTCTATGTTTGTTTGCCCAAGATCCCATATCACTTGTATTGTGCTTTTTCGATAAGAGTGTCAGATAATTTAGAGAAGCTCGTTGCCTCAGCGCTGATACGAGAGGTAATTCAAGGGGTACTTGGCTTAGATCAATTTTTGAGATGAGATTGAAATTTTTGTAAAGCATTTAGCTTCAAAACCTGTGTATACTTTCCCTGGTGCAGTTCTAGATCATTTTCTCTTTTAGTACCATTAGTTTTTCCTAATATTTCCTCTGCCCATTTTAAGTATTCAGGGGTGTTATGAGACTGTGGATTGCTTTTATACGACTGCTCTAAATGTATTGGCTTTCCTTTCACAACCCTGAGAAATATTTAAAGCCACTATGTCGTCCTTAGCTGTAAAAACCTTCATTATTTCAGCCTCAAAACCTGTGGATTCTTTCTCTGGTGCAGCTCTGAAACGTTTTCTTTCTTATTACCATTAGTTTTTCCTAATGTGTCCTCTGCCTATCCTAAGTATTCAGGGGTGTTATGAGATTGTGGATCGCCTTTATATGACTCTTCTAAAGTACTGGTTTCCCTTTCACAACTCTGATAAATATTTAAAGTCACGATGTCGTCCTTAGCTGTAGAAACCTTCATTATTGAGTGATTTGAAGATCAGTTCACTTTATGAAGAAAAGTTCATAAGTACATATATCACTTGGGCTTCATTCTTTTTCGATAAGAGTGTCTGATAATTTAGAGAAGCTCGTTGCCTTGCAGCGTCGATACAAAAGGTGGGCTACTTGGCTTAGATCACTTTTTGAGATTAGAATTGCTTTAAAGCTTTCAGCTTCAAAACCTGTGGATTCTTTCCCTGGTGCAGCTCTGGAATATTTTCTCCTTAGTACCAATAGTTTTTCCTAATGTTTTCTCTGCATGCCCATCTTAATGTGTGTGGATTGCTTTGATACGACTTCTCTAAATGTACTGGGTTCCATTTCACAACTCTGAGAAATATTTAAAGCTACTATGTCGTCCTTAACTTCCTAAAATCTTGGTTATTGAGTGATTTGAAGATCACGTCACTTTATGAAGAAAAGTTCTTAAGCACATATGTCACTTAGACGGTTTTTTTTTCGGTAAGAGTGACATATAATTTAGATAAGCTCGTTGTCTCAGCGCCGATACGAGAGGTAATTCAAGGGCTACTTGGATTAGATCACTTTTTGAGACGGGATTCGAATGGTTGTAAAGCTTTCAGCTTCAAAAACTGTGGATTCTTTCCCATGGTGCAGCTCTGGAACATTTTCTCCTTAGTACCATTAGTTTTTCCTAATGTTTCCACTGCCCATCTCAAGTATTCAGGGGTGTCATAAGATCGTGGATTGCTTTTATATGACTCTTTTAAATATACTGGGTTTCCATTCTCAACCCTGAGAAATATAAGCCATTATTTTTACCTTGGAATTGATTGCCTTTGGCTCCACAAATGATTAAACTTGGTTTGAATTGATATAGAGCCTCTTCGGCCCAGGCTCCAGGATGTAAACTGCACAAGTGCAAGTTTAGTGACCCTAATGAAATGTGTACGTCGATTCGATATCAAGTCGGATATCGTTTTCAAGAAAGGCAAAAACTAAAACGATATCCGACTTGATATGGAATCGACGATATATAGGTACACATTTCATTAGGATCACTAAACTTGCACTTGTGGAGCCAAAGGCTATCAATTTCAAGGTAAAAATGAATCCTCCACAACAAAATAGAACATATCTACATAAGCCACTATGTTGCCTTTAGCTGTAAAAACCTTCATTGTTGAGTGATTTCAAGATCAGGTCACTTTATGAAGAAAAGTTCATAAGAACATATGTCACTTGGACTGCGTTCTTTTTCGATAAGAGTGTCGGATAATTTAGAGAAGCTCGTTGTCTCAGCGCCGATGCAAAAGGTAATTCAAGAGCTACTTGGCTGAGATCACTTTTTGAGATGAGATTGGAATTGCCGTAAAGATTTTATTAAAGTATCTTTAGATGTTATTTCCCATTTCGGTATGTGTTATATATAGGATATAAAACCACATATTTCAGTAAGAAAAGTTATTCTATCGCTCCACCAGTGGCGACCTTGCAGGCACGTCCTATGATATTTTTTACAAAAAATGTGATAGGTCACTGAAATTTTTTCATATGGCTTTTTTTCACGATTAGCCGGATCACTTCTACATAAAAGGGTCTCTCGCGTTTTTCTCGCAGGACGCACAGTTCTTCACTAAAATAATTAAATTAAAATTGGTTCATTTAGTAGTTCTTTTTTTGAACATAGATTCCTTAACGACGTCGACGTGCTAATATTTGAGGGTGTGATTCCTTGGGCTATTTTATGAACAAAAGTCTATATGAACCTACAACGGTTTAAATTAATTCGTTTTTATTAATATTAACAATGATTGTAGCGGCTCGTAGGAATTTCAGACGGAGAGCACAAAAATGAAATAATAAATTAAAAACTTACCATTTATTCCGAGGTAAGAAAAATGGACCATACCTTTGAATAAATGGTAAATTGTAAATTAATTTTTAATTTTTTTGTGCCTTTTCTCTGTACAACCTGCGGGCCGCCATTGATCATTATCAATGTTATTATAAATACAACAGTTTAAGTGTATTAACTTGTATTAGCATTGATAATAAGTAGTGGCGGCTCGTAGGTTTCTCAGAGAGAGGACACAAAAAATTTAAAATAAATAACAAACTTACCATTTACTTAGAGGTGAGGAGAATAAACTTTACCTTTAAATAAAGGTTTAGTTTTTAAACCCACGAGCCGCCATTGATCCTTATCAATGTTAATAAAAATTAATAAATTTAAACAGTTGCGTGTTCATAAAATATCCTGAGGTATCACACCTTCAAATATTATTACGTATTAAGGAATATGTGTGCAAAGATTATTCGTGAGTACCGCTAAATGAAGCAATTTTAATTTGATTGTTTCGACACTATTAAATTTTTTCAGTCGTTGATTATACTGACATTAGCAAAATACATTATCTCAAAGACAAGATCAGCATGGCAAAAGTTGTGACACCTCCCGTCTTCTCCTCTCTCTCTACTAGTAACGACGTCACAAATTAAAAGATGGCTACACAAAAAAAAATCAAATAAATAACTCTCAAAACAGAAAAGATAGTATAAAATACACGTTTTAAAAGACATTTAGCGCATTCGCACGTTAGGAAACTTCCCGCAAACGGGTCGTTTCCCAATTTCGTGCTCGCGCGAAAGAGCACGTACTATTATAGCACTGATTAACTATATATATTTGTTTTTCCAATGGTGAACTGCTTTAACAATTTAAATAATAAAAATTATGGTGCGCCGCTGCTTTTTCGTAATTCTAGTAGCATATCCAAATGCTGTAATAAAACCTCTTGGCGTTTTTCACTGAAACGAACTAATTTTCGTTTACATCGATGCCTACCCTTTCTTTTGAAACATAATTAAGTACAGGATGTAGCGATAGCGTAAAGAATGTTTTTTTATTTTACCCCCTAAGGTCTAAAGGGTGAGATAGCAAATTGCAGATATTTTAAAAAATAACCAAGTTATACAGGGTACGTCACAGAAGTACGGGAACAAAAAGTAAGTTTTTAAAAGGAACACCCTATGTTTGATTTTACTTTTAAGCCATATACAAACGTTCTTTGTCATATAAAACAAGGGCTGAGATTTGATCATTTTTGATTTAAACGATGCGAATTAGCATTCTCATGATGCTGATAAATATAGGTGGTTTCTCCATCATTTTAGCATTGCAAACACACATATTTGACAGTAGGAAGGACTTAGGTAATTTGCTTTACAGGGTGTTGTAGATTCGATCTTGGTCGATTTTCTATGCAAACAGAGAATGCCCATACCAGGCAGTATAAATTACCATAGAGGCTAGTTCTAAAGTTAATTTGAAAATAAAACCAAAACCTTTAGTATTATGGATGTGTAAACATCTTACGCGGCGGTATGAGGATAAATCTCGGCAAATTGGATGGAAATGTGGGGACGGAATTGTATAAACCGATGTGACATCATAACCCATGCGCATTGAGGAGCAAACTAATCCAGGACGGCCGCGATTGCAATGAATCAAGTGTCGCTTCTAAAAAGAAGCAAGCCAATAGGGCGGTATCAGATTTTCATGTCCATGATGTCAATATAGGATATATGTTTACACATTAGTGTCCCGAGTACTAGCAGACTCGCTCAATTTTTTTTACTTGAAAACAACTTAAGGCACGTAAATAAACAAACATACACATTTATGGTATTTAGTTCTGTCGGAGCTAGAATATAGACAATTTTTGTCCGTGCTACTTATTGACTTCACACAATATCAGATTATAACAATGCTTATAAAGACAAAGTAGCTAAATAAACAATTATATTCCTAACAAAGTATACGGTTATAAATACAACCTTGCAGCAACTAACTGCAATTAAATGTTTGTTAAAGTTTCTGCGGAACCACTCAGTGTGAGCTTGATTAACGGAGATATTGCCGAGATGAAACACAATAATATACAAGTGATAATAATAGGATAAATATTACCTTAATGTCCACAATAAGCTACTATGTACAATATATTCACCAATTGACGAGCAACGTTCAATCATTCAGTAGTTTATCTTCCAACACAGGGAAAGTCACTTAAAACACTTACGAAGTCTCTCCTTAGCTTCTACCTATATATAATGTACTTCAACTTCTTGCAAATAAGAATGACTCAGGTTGGAATGAATTAAAAATATGCAGTAATATGCATAAATAACTTCTTGTTGGTAGCGCAGAGGCGTCAACCTTGTTGGTCACTTTGCACTGGAAAATATCACACTGTATGAGAGTGTAAGAGAAAACGTCAATATAAGAAGATAGCATGTCAGGGATGCTTTTGTGGAAATGCGGTTTTAATACACGCTACAAAATGGATTCTAAAACACGCGATGCAGGTCGCATAGGTAGGCAAAACTCCGTGAAATAGAAATGACACTTATGGGAAACTATAATAAAGCACAGAGAATACTGGCCGAGTGCCAAGATCGCCGTTTACTTTTCGGCTTTTGAGATAGTGACTGTAAACGAGTGCGTTCACTTACATGGCCGAGTGCCACAAGGAGCGAATACTATGGCGACTTACTTGGAAGAGGGCCAGTCCAGATTGAATTCTAGAACGTGAAGAGGCGTTGTCTTTCTCCCTTGGCGCGTGAACTTATCCCCGCTACTGACATAGCACTTCCGAAAAGGGAAATAACGTAAATATAGAGAAGTTGCACAAAACCTTAACATCACCGGTTGCCTAAATTAAAATTACGAATTTTATCATAAACATGGTCGAAATCTGCTGGATAGATTTTAGAAAATTCGATTATTATAGCTCGAAATTTTAGGGCTAGGGCTAGCTGACCCTAGACTTGTGTTTCGAAATACGTGGCCTAGTCCAATACCTCTTGTATTGTATGGCGAGGTATTGCCTAGTCGCCAAGAGTTTTTTTAAGCGGCATTCTTGGAATGCGATGCACAGCAGCCTGGAATATTAATATAATACAAATTAAATCGATAGATTTGAAAACATGTTCAAATCAGAGGCTGATCCAAGCCATGAAAAAGGGGGAGGGCGGATGGTTTTTGAAGTGTAACTTCTTTAGCGAGGGTAAAGTCAGAAAAAATGTCACGCTCATCAACGTGAAACGCTTTTCAAAGTTGAAACGATTTTCAAAGTGAAACGCCCCTTTAATTAAGCATGTTCCAGTATAGCTAGAGGGTTGAAATTTGCATGTATCCGGGGTAAAATGAGGATCCTGGGCGAAAACTAGACCCCCTCCGAAAAAATGGGGAAATATTGAAAAAAAAAACGTAACGGTAATAAAAGTATTATAAAACGAAATAAGAAAAAAAAATTAGAGAAATGCAGTGATTGCAGAAAAAAAGAAGAAGTATAATAGACAGGGGGGGGAGGGAAAAAAAAAAAAAAAAAAAAAGCTTTATGAAAAAAAAAAAAAAAAAATGAAAAATGTGAAAAAATTAAAAAAAAGAACGTTAAAAACTTTTCAGAAAGTTAATAGAAGTATTCTAAAACGAAAGAAGAACAGACATAAAAAAAACGATTGATTATTAGGAAAGTTAATAAAGGTATTAAAACCAAATAAGAAAAAAAAATAAATAACAGAATTGTTCGGAAAGTTACTAAAAGTATTTTAAAATGAAATGAAAAAAAATATATTAAAACAAAGTTAGAGAAATGCGGTTTTCGGCGAAAAAAAAATTTGAAAAAAAGAAAAAATTTATAAAAAGTGTCGAAACCGAGGGCAAAAGTTGAGAAAAAAAGAACTTCAACAAAAAAAATAAAAACTCAATTTGTGAAGTTTCACTTCAGTTGTGTACTTATAAAGGTGAAGTACATACATCATTTTCTTCTATATACAAATGTACCCTATACATATGGCTGTTAGGTAGCTTTAAAAACATTTGAAATAAGATTGAAATCAAACGCCTTAATATTCTGCAACTTATAGGTACTGCAAGACATACTTTAATCGTTTTAAGTACTTTTATTGAACAAGAAAAAGAAAGCGGATTTAAATATAAAAAATTAAATTAGTTCTCAGAATGCTATTATTATTTATTTATTTATTTATTTATTTACGTATAAAAATACATTTTAAGTTTAAACAGTAAACACTACTTATACCTAGGACTTAACTAACCTCAAATATTATTCTTTGTGCAAGAGCTTTAAATTTAACTTTGGAAACAGCAAGATCCAACCCAACACAGAACTTATTAACATTTCTAGCCATCCTATTAACAGGACAATATTGCAAATACAAAGTACGACAATACGGCACATGAAGAAGGTCATGACTTCGTGTATTGAACTGAGGAACTCTAATAGAAAATAACTTAGTGCATTCAATGCTACAAATGATGTTGTTAAGAACCTTGTAAAGAAAGAATACATCGAAGTATGCCCTTCTACTTGCAAGAGTGGACATGCCCAAATATGACATGATCTGGTCCTGTGATAAAATTATATTGTTCCTTGTTAAAACATATCTCGCAAATTTTAAAAAATTATTTTGAACGGCTTCAAGTCTATCAATGTGAATTTGGTAATATGGAGCCCAAATTATAGAAGAGCACTCCAATATAGACCTAACATAAGATATGTACAATGTTTTAACAGCATGTACATTTTTAAAGTCTTTACAGATTCGTTTGATAAATCCTAACATCCTATTAGCTTTGTTTATAATGTTTTCATAATGATTACAAAATGTCAGCTTGGAGTCAAGATATACTCCTAAGTCTTTTACAACGCACTCAGTCCTAAGCAAATTATGGCCAATACTGTAAAGAGGTGCATACATGGAACTAAGAGACCTAGTAAATTGGACTGCACAACATTTGTCAATATTTAATGACATATCATTATCTGAGCACCAAGAAGATACTATAGAAATATCACTCTGCAAAATTGCCATGTCCTGAGAACTCTTAATACTGGCATACAACTTCATGTCATCAGCAAAAAGCAAGTATTTGGAAGACAACTGGTGGTCACCAAGATCATTAATAAAGAGGCTGAAGAGAAGGGGACCCAGGTGAGATCCCTGGGGAACCCCAGATGTTGTTAAAAAAGGAAGAGAGAAGTAACCATCAACCTTAACCAGTTGCTGTCTTCCATCCAAATATGAGGTCAGCCAAGAAAGCAATCCACCCGTAATACCATAACCTAAAAGCTTAGATAGCAAAATTGAGTGATTCACCCTATCAAATGCCTTGCTAAAGTCCGTGTCAAAAGAATCAGCAATGTAAGTAACATACTCCAACAGATTGGTGTCTACTGATCTACCTGAAATAAACCCATGTTGTTGGTTAACAATTATTTCTTTGAAACAGTTGTTCAGAGATTTTTCAACTATATGTTCAAATAGTTTTGGAATTGCTGAAATAATACTAATGAGTCGGTAATTTTTCACATCACTTTTGCTGCCAGTCTTATGAATGGGTGTAACATGTGATATCTTCCATATTTTCGGGAAAAACCCAGAAGCGAGGGACTGCCTAAATAAATAGTATAGAGGCAAATATAAGGAATGAGCACAACATTTTAACACGGAATTGGGAATCCCATTCGGTCCAGCACCCTTACTAGTATCAAGTTCAGTTAGTACCTTTTGGATTTCAGAAGGGGAGATGACAACACTAGAAATAGAGCAAAATTTGGAAAACTGAAAGTTTGGCTCACTGTCGACCAATTTCCTACGGTTAAAAACTGAAGAGAAATGGTTTGCAAAAAGGTTAGCAATACTTTGACCCGAGTCGGCCTTTTCCAAATTGTATTGCATTTGCTTAGGGACTGTGCCCTGATTTGATTTTGACTTTACATATTTCCAGAAAAATTTAGAGTTACTGTTTATTGAGTTTTCGACATTAACAATATACCGATTATAACAATTTCGGGTCAGCACCTTACACTGTTGTCTTAAACAATTATAGTCTGAATAGTTTTGGTAACTGTTAACCTGCTTGTACTTTTCATGAGCAAGCTTTTTCCTGAAAATTATTGCTTTAAGTTCTGGAGTAAACCACTGTGGAAAGTTAGAGTCAAAAAGGCATTGCTTTAGAGGTACAAACAGATTAAAACAGTTTTGAACCACAGAATAAAAATTTTCCACTGCTACATCTAAATTATCATTAAGGATTGATTGCCAGTTAAAGGATATAAAGTAATTATTAATTAAATTAAAATCAGCATTTTTAAAGTCATAATAAGAGTAATTAGCAGGCTTTAAATAAATATTCCTGGAATCTATCACTATCAGTGATGTAAAATTACCGTAATTTATATTTTTGGTTATTTACGGTGGTAATTTACGAGTGTAAATTACCAAAATTAATTACCGTGGTAATAAATTTGTATCGTAAATTACTATGGTAAATAACCGTAATATATTTTTGGTAAATAACAATAAATTACCGTAATTTACCGTAAACTGCAAGTAAACTAATAACGATTTCCATTCGTAAATTAATGTAAATTGTGTGTATTACTGTCTTTTGGAAACGTCCATTTGAAAAAAAAACAGAGACGCACCCAGCGTGCACTACTTTACAAATAAAAATTGCTATAATTTTTCAAAGAAGCATGTACCTACTTGTACATGTATAAAAAATAACTTGTCATAGTCACGTAATTATCACTTGGAAATGAAATTACGGTGTGTGTAAGTATCGGTGTAGGACAAAAAGTTACTTCATTTGTTTGTGCATAAAACATTGTTTTTTTCCTTTAATGTTATTTAATTTTAAAACGAAAACACAGAATCAAGTGAAAGACAAGCCTCCGTATCCATCAACTAAATTTTAATGGTTTGTAGCGTAGATACAGAATCTAAAGAAAACCTTAAATTCGTACTTGTTAAAATTTAGGTTAAGTGCCCTGTTAAGTAAGTACGTTAAAATTTTAGTTAGTGGAAACGGGGGATCCCGTACCTAAATACTAAATATATATATATTTTTATATTTGCATTTCACAATGAACTGGACTAAATGGGATCTCTAGAGGTCAACTATTCATCTATTTCAATTTCACCATCTATTTCAGAAGAGTCGGATTCATATTCAGACTTCGATAAAGATGGGAATGAAAACCAAAAACGACTAATATAGCGATATTAGGAGGTATACTATGCTATAAGCTATAACCAAAACATCGACTGCGACTTACAACTCGTTTTTACTTTAGAGGGCGCAAATATCTTGTTAATTCGGGAAATACATATTTTAAACGATGCGAATTCACATTATTCGCGACAGTCGACAGTAGTAAATCCCGGTCCGGCTAATCACCGGCAGCCGGCAGTAAATCCCCGAACGCATACTGCTCATATTGCTGACAAGCGTCACTTTCGGAAATATGGTATATTACAACAAAATACAGTAAATAACGGTAAATTAATTAACGTTAATTATTTGTCACACAATCCGGTAATTTTCTATGTTAAATACCAGTAAATTACGGTAATCAATTTCTGGTAATTTACGGTAAATTACCGTAAATTACCACCGTAATTTATCGGTAATTTACCAGTTCACATCACTGATCACTATGCTTAATGGCGGATGATAGCGACTAAACCCTCAGTTCTTTTTAATGAATGGATTTCGAAATTTGCAAAACAAAGATCAAGGATACCTGAGTGAGAATTCATCACACCATTAAACTGAGATAGACCCAGAAACGAAACAGTATCGCAGAGTAGGATTGACTTGGGTGATTTTAAATTGCCTGGTATCAGACCACTTTGATGATCACTTAAGGACCACACAATCTCAGATAGGTTATAATCACCCACCACAAGCACATTTTCAAAGGTATCACAGGCTTTTGAAACTGAATTTAGGTGTAGCTCGTATACTTCTGTATCCATAGATGGAGGGATATATATGCATCCAACGCAATACGTTTTGTCACCAACTGTCACTGAGATCCAAACCTCTTCCAGAGTGCTGTCGCCAATAGTCAAGCGACTAGATTTTAGGTTACTATTAACTGCCAGAAGTACACCACCACGACTACGCTTAAGGCTATTGATAGCACTTCTATCAGTTCTGTAGACAGCATAGCTAGCACCAAACATTTCCGAGTCATTTACACCTGAATCCAAACCTGTTTCCGTCAGGGCAATAACCATGTAATCTTCAATAGTCACAGAACACAGAAATTCAACAAGTTTGGTTCTAAGCCCATTGACATTTTGGTATAAGATGGGAAGCTGCTCTATTGTCGTTGATTGCCCTCTGCTGCTGGACGAAAATTTCCGGAACTATTTGCATAGACACGGCGAGGCTTAAATTCCTTAACAGCTGTTCCAGCAGACCAAAGATTAGGATCCAGTAATCCCTTCAACAAAGATTCCTTTACACCCAACTTGAAAGATGCTACATCCTCATTTCTTTCCAAAAGGGTAACTTTTACGTCAATTATACTCAGCTGATCCTTCATGTAGTTAAGTATTTGGTCCTCCGTCGTGCTAGGTTTGCAGCGACCCAGATATACCCATTGACGCCTTTCACCAGCAGCCAAGTCGCTATTACCAGTTCCGGTACCAATAATGATTGGGTGCCTTAAGTCACCAGATAATCTTTTGGTTACCTGCTGACTGTAGGTCTGCTTGGGAGGAGGGATTTGTTTTTTATTCCCTAGCTGAATTTTGGTTACCTCAATGTTTGCTTTTTGTTGATGGCAAACACGCTCCAAGGGCTCTTGATCGGAGGACTGAACTGGTAAATCTGTAGAATTTCTTTTACTCTGCAAAGAAATCGACTCCCGCAATAGAAGCATCTCATGCTCAAGCCTCTCGATTCTTGAAGACATAGACATGTTTTGCTTCTCAAGTTCTCTTATTTTTAACTCACATTCTCGATGTTCTCGATGTGTGCCGGTAGTGGCTTCTAGAGAACAGTTGCTGGGTACATGTGAAGAACTGTGTTCAAGAGTTTTAAAACTCGATTGCAGTTCATGAATGTTAGATGAAACTGTGCCAAGCTGGTTTGTGAGGTAATCGATATTCGTGGCAAGGTTTTCATTCAATTTGCTTCCAAAAGATTCAAGAGATTTTTTTAAGAGAGAGCTAAACATGGAGAAGCCACTGCTAGATTCTTGGTTCTTAACTTTTGTTATGCAGGATGAGCATGCAAATAGCATAATCCTAGATTTTAGTTGCGTTACTTGAGCTTCCGATGTACTAAACTTTGAGCAATTGAGACAGTGAACATCAGTGCAGAAGTCGCAAATAATCTTATACTTTAGTTCCTTTTCAGACAGAGAAACCTTACACCTCGAACACGACATCACAAATATTAACCTGAGACGGACTGTAGGTGTCAAAATATAAAAGTGCAAAAATATTACAGAGTCCGAATGTGAAACCGACTATACGTTCCCGCAACAATAGAAATAGGTATGCCGTACTCGACTTCACGAGAATATTGTTTATAATTGGAATTTAGTTGTAAATGTTTTTTATAAACAAGACGAGTGTATATGAGAACTAAGTAAAGCCTTTAATTTGCACTAGGCTATAGGGAACTGTAATTAATTATAGCAAAAATTATACTGTGTCGCGTAGAATTTATTACTGCGAAAAAAACAGCAATTTTCTGTAAACCAATACACCAGAAAAATCAAAATAAAGCGGAACAAAATATAACGTTGCCGACCTTAAACGCGTCGAGAATACTTGTTGTGTAGATGTGTACCTATAGAAATAACTGAACCGTAAAGTAACAAAAACTTTAATAAAATGAACACACATAAGTACCTTTAAGCAAAAAAACTATAGAAGGTAATAAAATGAATAAAATCCTATAAAAAAAAATGTAACAACGTCTGTTTTTTTACTTGAAAATTTATCTATTATTCTTTTTTCATCTACTTCAACTTTCTTAGGGGTATTGAGTAATGCTAAGGCAGAAAGTCTTAATTGAGACATGTTGCTCCGGAAGTAGGATTTAATCAGTCTTAAAGAAGAAAAACTTAATTCTGGCGTAGCATTATTTATTGAAGCGCAACCTAATATTATTAAAAATTGTTTCACATTTGGAAACACATATGTCATGCAATATTTAATGCGCTAATACATTGTCAGGGACATTGTTTTGTCAACAAACTCTAGCAGCCAGTATTTTTTCCGAATCTGATATTTGCCTAAACAAATATTTAATAAAAGTTCAACAATATTAAATTAGAATAATAAACCTAACCGCTTTTTCCCTTTCCTCGTCTCTCAAAATAAGGGGAGGGGGGCGATCGCCCCCGCCGCCCCCCTCTGACTCCGCCACTGGTTCATATGGTTTTTGAACACAGTGTTTTATTATAAGCGTCCAAGTTCGAAAATCTTCAAATTAAGGAATCTCATTTCTTTTAAATGGCGTATATTTTTGGTTTTTATTTGATTATACGTCTTAATAAATGTTCAAATAGACGGCCTTATTTGCCCTTTTTTGTATGTTGTATCTCACTTCCGACAACATAAGAGTTGTCACTGTTCGATAGACTTCTCGGATACTGTTCTTCATATCATTCCTGGTGGTTAGTTTTTTGACATATGCAATATTATAACACACTAATTTTTTGTTTATTTATGTTCAAAAACCATTTTGAACACGCTTTCAAATTTAACGATTTAATTTTGTCCAATTTTAACATTCCACGCCACTGCTTGCATTCCGAAGAGAAATTAAAATCCATGGCGATACTACTAATGCCATCTCTTGTTACTACGTATATCCACAATATCCACTACGTCAAACAGTCTAGAAAGCTAAAAGTAAAGCGGCCTCGAAAGGCATCTGACCAATCACAGCGCCTTCTACAAAAAAGCCCCTGTATCCCGGGCATTTAAAGATCCTTTACAGGCGTAGCCGACTATATAAAAATCGGCCTCTCCTATTGGTCGAACCATCTCGTATTACAATTTGTCTTCGTGATGCAATCAATTTGTTGCAAGAACTCTCGTGGTGTAGAGGTTTAGATAGTTGGGTCTCACCTGGACGGCACGGGTTCGAACCCCGTTGCTGTTTTTTTATTTTTTTTAAGATTATGTTTCTAAGCAGTTTTTTTTTCTTGATTTTGGGTATGTCTTGGGTTATATTGGGTTAGCACCTGGTTAGTTTCCTTTTCTTGAGCCCTCGTAGCGAGCGAAGCGAGCGGAGGGCCATGCGGATCGACCAATAGGAGAGGCCGATTTTGATATAGTCGGCTACGCCTGTAAAGGATTTTTAAATGCGTATCCCGGCGATATTACTAGCACCATCTGTTGCAACAACGTTTACTCATCTGCACCGGCCGGCACCCCGTCAAAGAAGCGGTCCTGCATCCCGCCGCATATTTCGTGCAAACCAATCACCTCAATGTATTTTAAACCCCAAGGCCGTATCAGCTACACTGTGCAGGACATTTGGCCCATAACGGCAAAACTGGGGTAATCAATTTAGTGCCTCTAAATTTCCGATCTTTAATAATCAAATTTATAATTCCTAGTCAGCGTTTTTCGACCAGATCTGTGTTAAGATGCATATACGTTTATGCTAGACAATCGCTGATGTTAAGTTTCATATCACTTCCCTGTAGTTACATCAATTGCCCTTTTCTAAGTTCCGCATCTATGCATCTTCTCCCACCAGAAAGGGAGGAGTCAACGCCTTCGAGCTGATCTAGTTCTCACGTTCTTCTAGTATTAAGTAGTATCTCGAACCTCGCACAAGTAAGTCGCGCTAAGGGCGCTTTTTCCCACCAACATGGCGCCAAGTCGCCATGCCGGAAAGTTTTCACGTTTTGAGACCTCATAATCATTCTAGTTCTCTGCAAGTGAATTGTGGTATCCAGCCATCGTCATCGTCATCTGAAGCCTACAAGTAAGGTATTTATCGGCACCCTGTCTGTCATTATCCTCAATCTGAGTATGACGCTGTGTACTGGCGTCCCCATTGGTCTCGTCCATGGGAAATCTACAAAAAGGTATTTATCCATTATATTCACTCAATACGCTGTACCATCGCTGTACTAGCGCCCCATGGCAATCGCCGATGGAAGTTCCCACAATAGAGTCTTGTCTCTAGCCAATATTAATCTGGTCTTATCTCGAATCTCAAGTAAGTAAAAACACACGTTTACATTCACATTCACTCAAACGCGGTACCATCGCTGTGCTAGCGTTCCCATTTGGTCTTGTCCATAGGTGTTCACATTCTCCATGCTTTATCAAAGTATAACACTGGTTTGTTATACTCTGGAATTATTCTAATATAAGTATTACTCTGCACTAGTCTGCAAATATTCTCTGGCCTTATTCTCATATAAGGACTACTCGGCGCTTGTCTGCCAATATACTCAAGTTCTCACAATGGCTATTTCCCCTAGACGGATCTCAGCTTACTTATGCTACCTGCATAGCATGTTTTACAATAATTTTTGTGTGTATAAAAACCGCACTCACAAAGACATCCAGTCATGCTATTATAACCATATCAACCTACTACATTCAAGTCATTCTTATTTGCAAGAAATTGAATCATATTGTATATAGAAGCCAAAACAGAGACTTAGTAAGTGTTTAAACTGACTTTTCGTGTGCTGGAAGATAAACTGCTGAACGAATTGAACGTTTCTCGTCATTTGTGAACATAGTGTACATAGTAGCTTATAGGTGGACTAAAAGGTAATATTTATCCTGTTATCATTGCTTCATATCAGAGTTAGCCCAGATAACTGAGCTCATACGCAGCAGTTCCGCAGGGACTTTAATTCGCATTTAACTGTACATAGCTTCAAGGTTATGTTTATAATCATAAACTTTTTTAGTATTACAACAGTTTACGCAATGCTTTAGTTTTTAAGAGTATTATCTTCAAATTTTACGTACTGCTCTTAGTGCGGACGCAAATGTCATTTTTCCGAAATCGCGTCAAGAGTAAAGTACCTTAAATTATAAAGATACAGCAAAATCTTATAAGGAAAAGTTCTTCCAAATTAAAAAAGTGACCTAAATATGAAATTTGAGTTAAGTACATCAATTTTAAATTTCCCTTTTTTTTCTCGATTTTTTTTTCTCAAACTTTACGCCATCGGTGAATGCTTTGTTCTTTTGTTATTAGCATTTTTGCGAAGCAACTCCAAAATTTATTTGAAATAGACATTAGTTACATAGTTTCATAATGTTTCAGTTTTTACAGAGATAAAAGCCAGTTTAGGTATCAGTGTGTTGCACACATTTAAACAATTTTGGTCCAAAATAATTGTCCACAATAATTATTACAAAATACAATTGGAATGACTGACTCAATAATAATTAATTTCATATCAGAGCGAAGTAAATTTATTGCTATTTTTTTGTTTTTATTCCAAATGCATGGCCTACTCTTCAAGACCAAATATTTTATAAGGCTTTTTAGGATACTTGGGCATATTTTGCTCATCGGGTGCAAAAGATAAATAAATTATTAGTTGCTTTACATGAAATGAGAAGAGTTGGGTCTATTCATGATTTTGAGTTGAAAAATGTTTGAATCAAAAAGGTTTAAATGTGTTTGCAACACACTGATACCTAAACTGGCTATTATTTCTGGAAAAACTGCAACATTATGCAACTATGTAACTAATTTCTATCTTAAATAAATTTTGAACTTACTTGGCAAGTATACTAATAACAAAAGAACAAAACATTCTTCAGTGGCGTAACGTTTAAGAAAAAATCAAGAAAATAAAAGAAAAATTAAAAGTTGATGTACTTAACTCAAATTTCATATTTATATTACTTTTTTAATTTGGAAGAACTTTTCCTTATAAGATTTTGCTGTATCTTTATAAATTAAGGTACTTTACTCTTGACGCGATTTGGGAAAAATGACATTTGCGCCCGCACTAAAAGCAGTACGAAAATTTTGAAATACTCATTTACTATTTTAGGGCAAGCACCAACTTTTATCAAGAATAAAATTTTCTGAGAAACCAATAATAAAAAAGTTTCCCATATGTTGCATACTTTTTTGGACACACTGTATAGATAAACTCCATTTCAAATTTCATCAATCGTATTTGTAATTTAATTATATAATTAATATATTGTTGTTTTGGAATTTACTTCTTCAATTTATCGCAGGATAGAGGTCTGCGTGACATTGCGAATTGTAAGGGCAAATTTCTGATATTTTTATCTTTATATTTATTTATATTTAAGTATTCATATTCAGTTCACATTGTCTCTAAGAACTCAGGCGCCCACAAAAAATTACGGCTAGTAAAAGAAACAACCTACCCCCTGGGAAAAAAAAACCGTAAGGTAAAAAACGAGTTTCAAAACGAACATCATTTATTAAAAAAAATTCTTATGGTTATGGAAAGTAGTATATACAGTAGGCGAACAACTAGTATTTCATTACAAAATGACGCCCAACTTTCCTTAGATCAGAAACGTGTTTAAGATGCACGCGCAAGCCCAGGACTCGTCAGGCGGGAGGATTAGGGCGGATTGAAAAAAAAGGTTTGCCTGCGCGGGCTGCGTGTCTGTCTGCTTTAAAGCCGGTTCCCACTAAAGCGCCGTGGCGCGACACTTCATAATGGCGGACTTATGAATGAAAAATAATTAAGAGTGGATGAAAGTCGGCGATTTTTACTAAGTGAGAATCGGCCTTTAGAATAATTTTTTTAGGGCTTTTGAAGAGCCGCAATTATTTATTGAGAGTTCTCTTAAAATTACTGTATTTACTACCATAGTGCCACTTTCTATTATCCTCACTTTTGCTATAAACCCATGTCTCATCCAGAAAAATCAGTTTATATGTTCTCTTTTTTAGCAACTTGATATTTATTTAAAAATTAAAATCTCTGCAATATTAATTTTCTTCCATCC
>JAEQML010066391.1:0-20034 GCA_016904865.1 Pissodes strobi | reverse complement strand
AAAAGTTGTTCGAAAAGTTAATAAAAGTAATTTAAAACCAAATAAGAAAAGAGATATAGTAAGGAATTGAGTTTTTTAAAGCTTTTTTTCTCAATTTTTGCTTCCGGTTTCGACGCTTTTTATTTTTTTTTCCTTTTTCCACTTTTTTTTTCGCCGACAACCGTTTTTCTCTAACTTTTTTTTCTTTATTTCGTTTTATAATACTTTTATGAACTTCCAATCAATATTTTCTTTTATTTATTATTATTTTTTTCTTATTTAGTGTTATAAAACTTTTATTAACTTTCCGAACAATCTTTTGGTTTTATTTTTTTTATTAAATTTTTTTCTTATTTCATTTTATAATATTTTTATTAACTCTCCGAACATTTATTTACGTTCTTGGTCACTAACAACCTGTTGTTAGTGAATTTTTAGGATGTCCCTGGTACTATTCCTACTTCCGCTCGTAGTACGAAATTTAATTCCGATATTAAATTCGATTTTATATCTTTCTCCCGTGATCTTGGGGGATCCGTTTAGTTTTCTTTATTAATTGCAGATGTTTTACGTTTCCCGTGTTTTATTTAATAGCATTTGTGTATTATGCCGGTTCTTATTTAAATTGGACTCGATTTAATTAGCTTAATTGATCGGCGTGACGTCATCAATTAGAGATTAATTAAGGTTGATATGATTTTTATTATTCGGATGGCCTAGTTTATTATTTAATAATTATTAAATTTACTCGATTTAATTAGCTTAATTGATAGGCGTGACGTCATCTTAAGTAGAGATTAATTAAGGCTGACAGATTTTATTTTATTCCAATAGCCTAGTTTATTATTTAATGATTATTGAATTAACCGTTTTCATTCCTATCGGACTCGATTTAATTAGCTTAATTGATCGGCGGTAAGTCATCTTAATTAGAGATTAATTAAGGCTGATAGGCTGTATTTTATTCGAATGGCCTAGTTTATTATTTCGCCCCTGTAGAGCAAAAGAGGGCCAAGCGCCAATTTAAATAGGAAACATTTTTATTATTGATTTCACAGGAAATTTTATTCTTGATAAAAGTTGATGTTTGGAAAAAAATAATTTTTCCAATGCTAAATTAAGGATAAGTTATACAGGGTACTTAAAAAATACAAAAATGATGGTTAAAAAACAAAAACCTTGGAATATCGGAAAACCTTTTACAGGAAAAATAAAGCTCTTATTGAGATAAAAATAAAAGTCAAACACCATTTTTTCCAAAAGCGCATCGTTGCTGAAAAAAATAAGGACAAAAATATGAAAAAGAGGTTTTTTTCAATAATTGATATGGATTTTCTCCGCAACGGTGAACTTTTGGAAAAAATGGTATTTGACTCTTATTTTTACTTTAGTACGAGCTTTATTTTCTCTGTAGAAGGTTTTCCGATATTCAAAAGTTTTTGTTTCTTTAACCATCATTTTTATGTTTTTTGAGTACTCTGTATAACTTATCCTTAATTTAGCAAAATTAGTTTTTTTCCAAGCACCAACTTTTATCAAAAATAAAATTTCCTGTGAAATCAATAATAAAAAAAGTTTTCTATTTAAATTGGCGCTTGGCCCCTTTTTGCTCTACAGGGGCGATTTAATGAGTATTGAATTAACCGTTTTCATTCATATCGGACTCGATTTAATTAGCCTAATTGATCGGCTTGACGTCATCTTAACTAGAGACTAATTAAGGCTGATATATTTTATTTTATTCGAATGGCCTAGTTTATTATTTAATGATTATTGATTTAACCGTTTTCATTCCTATCGGACTCGATTTGAATAGCTTAATTGATCGGCGTGACGTCATCTTAATTAGAGATTAATTAAGGCTGATAGATTTTATTTTATTCGGATGGCATAGTTTATTATTTAATGATTATTTCTGTTTTCATCCCTATCGGACTCGATTTAATTAGCTTAATTGATCGGCGTGACGTCATTTTAACTAGAAATTAATTAAGGCCTTTGGGTTTTTATATTTGAATGGAATAGTCATTATTATTTATCCACTGGGTCTTGCGATTAGCCTAATTACATTTATATATTTTCTTTTGTACTATTGCTGTCAGTTACTGTATTCAACGATTATGTAGGTACGTTTTGTTTTGCCGTACCAAACTCTGTCAAAATTCTTGGACTGCTTTTCCCCTCTTTCTAAATGCTGTAAGGTTATTTTTAACGGATGATGTCGGCTTCCCTTGGGCGAACTGAACCTTTTTAGTTTTCTGCATAACCAATATTAAGTTATAGTTGTAATATTTCGATTGCTTTAATATATTATTACGGTGGTGCTCTTTTTTTAATATATTCTTTGTTTTTTTTTTTAACTTTTGGAATAGGGAGCAGGAATTAAATAATCTTGAATAAATTTGGTAAATTATTTTCGGCATTTTTTAAAATATGATGCCATATTCGGTATGTGGTTCTTTCAGTGAAATCTTTACAATAAAAGTAAAAGTAAAAGTACTTATTCGTGCTTGTACAAAATAGTTTACACACGTCAATAGCTAAGTCTAAGGTAAAACTAGACAACGAAAAACACAGTGAAAATAGTAGAACAGTAAAGTAAGTATACCACTCATTCATAGATTAAAATTGCGCTGCAAAAGTTACTTTACTTTGTTTGTTAACAACTCCACCGACAACCCTTTAATGCAAGCGGGAAGAGTGTTGTACAGCATCGGAGCATGATAATTCAATGCAAATATAGACCTATTTATTCGGTGGAAATCGACAATAAGGTTGTTAGATGATCTCGTTTGATATCGATGCACTTGATCGAACCTTGTACATAATTGAAGGTTCTTCTTGATATACTTTAGATATTCGAAGATGTATTGGACTGTATAAATCTGTTAAACGAAATGGGAAGGCTTAATAGAGAAGTGACCTTGGCGTGGCTGCCAGGACACGAAGGCCATGGAGGCAACGAAATGGCAGATGAATTCGCCCGATCGTTGATGTTTGGATCAGACAGCGAGTCACGCAGTTAACTTGATGGTTACTCCGAAACCACGTGTTGTCGGAGGAGTCTCTGTATGCAGTCTGGAAACCCAGGAAGGTAACCGGGACGTAAAAGGAAAATCCAAAGATATAATTCAAAAATCCAAAATTAAAAGTCCAAAAAAAAACCCTGAAACAAATAGGGCAAATTAGACCGGTGATCAAGCCAAAATATGAAGGAAATAGGTATAGAACCTCAACAAATAACAGATCAAAGCAATATCTGTATCAAAATTACTCAAACAATATACCTATATGTTAAACGGGGTTCAAGCGTGAGGCAGCTTTCGAAAGTCAAATCCCCAAACGTGGGTGCAGGTGGTCGAATCTACAAATGTTCCTTCAACTACAATCATCCATCAGACGAGAAACCATCGACGACTACAATCCTGCTTAAGGGCTTCGTTGAATAATCCCCTAACTAGGGCACTGTATATTTCACATTAAATATCAGCATCTCAACGAAATTTCTCATTTTCGAGAGCTAGGCACTGGAACCTACTGATTCCTTCAATATCGCCTAAAGACTAAATTGGCTTGCTCCAAAAATGACGAGGCTAGCAGAATGAAGATAGCGCAGGCCCAGGATGCTATGTTGCTAACAGCGTCCCTATTTGTGACAAAGTACTAGAAAGTTATGATGTCATACTACCGGATTTGCCAAATCAAGCGAAACCCACACGTTATGCGACAGTCTAAAATTACAATCAATACGCGCCACCAAGAGCATTATGCCAAATAAGGTATTAACTTTGCAATGGTGTCGACCGTGAGGACCACGCGCTTGTCCAGAAAGCTGTTGTCAATTATACCGCCAAAATTAACATAGAACAATTTCTTTGGCGTAGGACAGGATCTACTCCGAGCTAAAATATTATTGAACTCTAATACCAAATAATCAGCGGAGTAATCCGTCTATCTACAAGCCTAGAGTGCTAAACATTGATACCATCGAATACAATCAGCAAATTCGAGCGTATGATAGCTAAATCCTACAGTAAAACCAACGCGAATTAGAATGGTTCTCGAGTCGATATCGACGGACGGATCTGACGCGGCTTCTACCGATCGTCTATGAGTCTATGGTCCGGATCTGAAGTGACATGTCATACTTCTAACAAATGTCATTGTATAATTCTCAAAATGATAATAGTCAGGTAAATTACTTAAGTAAAACAATAGATTATCAAGTATAAATCAGGGAGAAAATTGTACAAAAAGTAAGTTATAATTTCAGTGCTAGATATCCCTAAATAACCTTACAATATAACAGCATTACATTCCAACTAGGCACTCCGCCAATCTGTAATCAATCTATAACTATTGTTTTCATTTAGACACACTCTCCAAGATGCCAAAATACCTCGCATCAGCAATTAAGAACCATAATTAGTGAATTCGGATGTATGTTATCGAACTGAGGGAATGAAAACAAGCCAAGGGATTAGACGAAAGGTCTCTTTTTCTCCATTTAGAAGGGCAGCACAATTAGACAAAACCAAGGGGAAAATACCAATATACAATGAAGCTTTGTGGTGCCAGCTAGAACGGTATATCGTGTGTGTAAAGCTAACCATTCACAAGAAGGCCTGTGCATTTGATATTTAAATAGACATAAATATGAAATATTTGCTTTAGAATACCTAGTTTAATGGATTGGGTTCCATGCTTTTCCATTACTAGTACTATTGTGATGTTTATATAATTTTTGTAGTCTATTTTAATAAGTAATATGAAGTTTGACTACGTCCTTTTTTTTATTTAGCTCCTTCGCCATTTCGTCCAGAGAAATGAATTTGCTTATAGGTCATCGTATGTAATCGTAGCACGTTACATATGTGTACTTGTCTTCATATAGGAAAAAATGACCCTCAGCACAATTACTATCTTAAGACTAGACCAGTAAAACATGTGGAAGAACAGCAGGATTTGGGCGTAACATTAAGTTCCGATCTCAAATGGGAAACACACATAAAAAATGTCAACAAATCAAACTGAATTCTGATCCTCATTGGAAAAGCCTTTGAATACAAATTAGTGGAATTTATAACAAAGCTGTACAAGTGCGCATAACGTGTGGAGTCCCTATTTTGCAAAGGATATAAGAACTTCTCGAAAGGGTCCAGATAAAAATTCCACTAGGAACTTAGTACTTGCTATATGAAGAACAACTGCAAATATTCAATGTTCCAACATTGAGAGAAAGAGGACTAAGAGGGGACCTTATAGCGACTATTAAAACCTTAAATGGGTATTATGCAACTGACCTTAACATCTATCTGGTCAGCGAAAATGCAAACCTACGATACCATAGCCTCAAATTGTCGAGCGGTGTGCTAAACCTAATCTCTAATCGAGTGGTGTATCCGTGGAACTCGTTGAGAGAAGAGACTATCACCGCTTCCTCCATTAATGTTTTCAAAAACAGAGCAGACGAGGATCTGCAAATTATTAATACCACTTTGGTTCACTATCTGTGAATGTGATGTGCATGTGCAGCAGCTACCTTTGGAGCACTGATTTGCATCCTGTTCAGGGAACTGTGATACTAGCATATAAGTGTGTAACTGTAATATCGATAAATGTCTGTGATGAGTAGAGTAATATGAGTGCGTGACTGTAAATGATCAAACAAATAATTTATCTGTTGACAAAGCAAAACTACAAATTTTAAACTAGTGCATGTGCAGCAGTATTTTCATCGGTGTAAACCGCCTACTGCTGGACAATAATAATAATAATATGAGTCTGATAGGCCTGGCGGATGAAACCATGTGAAGGTTCTGCCATCAGGAATGGGGAGGAGTCGGCAAAACGCATTACCTGCCACTGTGAAGGACTTTTGAGGTTGCGCTTCGAAACTGCAAGGACAACCAATCCAGAAGTGTTAAGCTACACCATGGAGCCACTGTCGAGACATAGGAGTCTGATCAAGAAGACACGGTTGGACATAATATTCTAAGTACAAGGAGGATTGCAATAGATCTTACGGGTCGCACTGACATAAAGGCAATGACTCCTCCTCCAAACTCTTTCTATCTATCTATCTATCTATATATTATAGTACGATTGGCAACTCTAACCGCACGTAACCGATGCATCACGTAAACGACTCAATAAATCTGGTTTGATTTTAAATCTCATCAGGCACCGGCAGTAAGACACTGCAATCAATTACAATCCGTATAACTGTTGCTGTCTAAGGCAAATGTATAACATCTAAGACTCCTATCGTTCAATATTTAACCGTTCCCCTGTAATTAAAATACGGATTGCTCCTTTTTGCATTAAGTCATCCCGCTTAAAATATTTGAGCGAGCCTTTCAAATATTTATGTCATATTTCCTAGATGCACAACAAGATTCCAGACGCCGTAATTAAACTATGCATTGTTCGTTTTTTGCAATTTAAAACTCGAATTCCGCAGGCTATTTATACAGAATTTCAAAAACGAGTAAAACGTTTCAAAATGTGAAAGCAGCTTAAATGCCTTTACGAGGAGCGGATGAATAGTTTCCGGCATCGACGGTAGAGAGGGCAATTATCAGAATTTTGCGTGGGGTAAATATATTTTTGCGATGCAACACCCTGATTCGCATTGATGATATTGGAGAAAAGTCTAAACGATGCTAAAGAGACGAATTTTTTAGGTTTTTATGTCTTCAAACAAATTTGCCACTCTCCTTTATTATCTGCCATCGTTAAACCTATAAATTTAGTGAGCTATTAAGCTTTAATAGGTTGATGCTGACACGTGACAGGTGGCCGGTTTAATATCTTATTTTAAGATATTGCGTACAAAGTACTCTTTTAAAATACACGTGACATATTCGCTCACATCCTCAAATCTCTTATTCCCAAGTGATTTTAATGGTTTTCCAGAGATTAATTATTCACACAACGCACATATTATGAATCCGCTTAACGGCCACGTACCCTTACATTTCACTCCTGAAAGGCAATTTAAAGACTTGCCAAAAGAACGGGGTTTTAATGCTGCAAGCTGGAAAATTCGATCGGATTAAAGTCGACGTTGATACGTTCAAAACACCGGTGTTATTTTAGCGAACTGATAAATTGGCCTAATTGGAATTTAAAGTTCGTGTTAGTGAACACATAAATCCTGAATCGAAAATAACAGTTAGTGAGCACATGCATTTTGAATTGAAAATAGTTGAGGGCGTTAATTTAATTAAAGTAGTTGCGAAGAAAAGGACTTTTCACTCTACTTCTGAGCCTAGGCTCCTATAAAAAAAAAAGTCGTATCACAGTACACGTGATAGAGTACATAGAAGCAATAAATAAATCTGTTGGTTCAATGAAGTCTGAAAGTGGAAAAATAAAGGCAACGGTGGAAAACTTAACTTCTAAAGTTGTAAGGATTGAGGAGTTTATGCGGAAAGGAGAATCTACCATCCAGGATGATAAACAAATTTTCTTGCCCAATAATCAGCAGGAAAATTCATAATCCACTAAAAACGACATGCAGAACACTGGAAATGGTTGTGAGATCACTTTGAGTCAAGTGCAACGAGCAGTCAACTGGGCACTTGTGGTAGATGTGGATGAGAGACTAGGTAAAACTAATTCAGGAATGAGGCAGTCAGAACTAATTGGAGTGCAGGAAAATATATCCGAAAACGCGAATATTCAGCTCAGCGGGGTGCCTAATAAGAAGTGGAATTATTTAGGTCAGGTTTCAAGTAATGCAACAAATCAAGCAGTTATAAAATATATCAGAGAAAAAGCCAAGATAACTGACAAGGAAACCATTATTGTAGTCAGCTCTCAATAAAAGGAAACACCAAGTCTTTCAAGATTGGGATAGAAAACAAATATAGTAAAGATTTAGGTCACCTTTTATAAACTCTAAGAATTTTATTTTCCGTAGACCTAGTTTGCAAGACAAGCACTCATTATAATCATAATGCAGGTTTTGTAAATCGTAGAAATTTTTTAATGATGAATCGAGAGAACAACTGGAGACAATAAGCCAGTGTCATATTATCCATCTCAATGCTCAAAGTCTAATGGCCCACAAAGATGAAATAACTGCTCGAATACTTAGTAAACAACCATAAGTATATTTTAGCTTTATCAGAAACAAGAACTACTGATGATATGGGAGATGATGAGTTTAGTGTACCTGGGTATTTTTGTATCCGATGTGATGCCCCGAACCGCTATACAGGAAGAGTATTAATTTTTGCAAGAAATGATACAATTTATGAAAACGGATGAATTTATTCAGAAAATTGATGATGTTTTATACATGTAAAAATTAATAACATAAGCTGGTCTATTGGCTGTTTATATAGATCACCTAGTGGTAGTTTGGCAGCTTTTATAAGTAAAGTGGAGGATATTATTGAAGATAATATGATCATGAGTAAAAAATGTATATTGGCAGAAGATTTTAACATAAATTATTTTAATAAAGATGACTTTTACTGTAAAAAACCATTAACTCTTTTACAATCACTGGGGGTAGAACAGGTTATCAGGGAAAGTACAAGCATTTGTGAGAATTCGAGTAGTCTTATTGATCTTGAGGTGTTTAAATGATCAGGCATTTTATGAATTAAATATTGAGCTTATAAACTGTGATTGGAATTTCGATTCTATTGATATTAATGTGATATACAATGATCTATATGAAAAATGTAAAGCTATGATGATGATAAGTAGTATCCAATAAGACAAATAACCATTAAAAATGAGAATGTTCCTTGGTATGATAAAGATGTTAGGGCAAAGGTTTTTGAGCGTGATAGGGCATATAAAAATTTTGTGGACTCTAGTAATGGTGGTAATGGTCACATTTTATGGAATGAATATAAGATGAAACGGAATTTAGTTGAAAATTTGTTAAAACAAAAGAAGGTAAAATATTATGAAAATATGATAGATAATAATAGAAATGATTCAAAGGAAATGTGGAAATGCTTGAAAAAGTTAATAAAAAATAGAGATCATTTCACAAATTATAAAAACATTAATTTTGGAATGGATGATAGTAGAGTGATTGCAAAGAATGAAAGGGAAGCTGCATGTTTATTTAATTCATATTTTACGAAGAGTATTGAGGAGATAGTATCGAGTTTTATCAACTCTCATGAATGGTCTGATAATGGTTTACCTGGAGTAGAATGCTATATGGATGAATTTCAGCCTTTAACAATCAATCAACTTAAAGAAATAATATTTTCATTAAAAAACTGCAAAAATATAAATAATGCACTTAATTCACAATTTTTAAAGCAAACCTTTGATACCACTGGCTATGCTGTTCTTAATTTTATAAATTCTTCATTAAGGGGTGGAAGTTTTCCTAAAGATCCAAAAATTAGCTCCATTACGCCTGTCCAAAAGAGTCAAAATAAGTCAGAAGTATCTACATATCGACCAATTAATACGCTGCCTTGTATAGAGGAAGTACTTGAAAAAGCAGTTTACAACCAAATAATTTCATATTTTAATAAAAATAATCTTTTTCTGAGTAATCAGACTGGGTTCCGAAGAGGTCACTCGTGTGAAACAGCAATTTAACTCACCATTTCAAAATGGAAACTAGCTATTGATAATAATAAATATGTAGTAGCTGTATTCTTGGACTTCAGAAGAGCCTTTGAAACCATAGACAGAGACTTGTTAATTAAAAAATTGATTTACTATGGTTTTAGAGAAAATGTTATAAAATGGTTTAAGGACTACCTGAAAAAAGAACTCAGTATGTGCATTTGGGCCAGAGTGAATCAACACAACTACCTAATTGCTTTGATGTACCACAAGGCAGTATACTTGGAGCATTATTGTTTATAATTTTCATAAATGATATAAATTATGTTGAGCGTCTGGAATTTATTAGTCTATTTGCGGATGACACATTGATTGTCTGCAGTGGTGATGATATTGTTGGCGTAATTAGACGGATGCAGAGATTGCTACAAAGAATTGAGATATTTTTAGATACTAACAAGTTAAAACTCAATGCAGACAAAATCAATGATAGTTTCTAGCTGTTACAAAATAAACAATATTACTGTGGAAAATTTGAATTTAAAAGTTAATAATGAATGTATGGAATGGGTGAATGAAATTAAATATCTTGGATTCGTATTGGATAATACACTTTCCCTCAAACCTCATTTTTGGTATATTTGCAAGAAAATATCAAAACAAATATTTTTCTTTAACAAAATTAGCAAAGATCTATCTTTATTTTCAAGAATGACAGTATTTAGAAGTATAATTCAGCCCCATTTCGACTATTGCTCAAGTGTTATAGATTTAGGTGATAAGGGCTCAATTCAAGCATTGCAAATTTTGTATAACAGAGGTATGAGAGCAATTCTTGGATGCAACCACTACACACCAATTGAGATAATGTACTCTACGTTAGGGTGGTTTTCAGTTCACCAGAGACTATACTACCTTACTATGGTTCTCATTTTTAAATTGAAGAAAGGTATGTTACCTGCATATTTTAATGAATTTGTTGTATTGAGAGGTCAAATTCATTCATATAGCACAAGAAATGTTGAGGATTTTAACATTCAAAAAACTAACAAACATATTGTTCTACAAATGTATGAATGAATTTAACCAACTCCCCCCCAGTGTTAGGAATGCGGTGACAGTCTTAAGTTTTAAAAAATTATTAACAACGTATATTTTACCCAGTTGAGAACCCATTTTAACAACCAAACCAGACTCTGTGTATTGTTGTTGTATGTATATGTATGTGTGTGTGTATGTATAGGTGTGTATAGGTGTATATGTTATATTTAGTTAAGCAAACTTTTATATTAACTGTTAGTAGGGTTTCCTATTTGAATAAAGAATTGAATTAAATTGAATAGGTACTTCTATATTGCGGCTGATATTCTAGAGGGTACGGATTGATTAGTTTCCACGAAATGCCATTGGCATTTTCTTGAGAATTCGAGTAAATCCCATAAATAATATTTGTCTGACTATCGATCTGTTTTAAAAATAACCATGGTTTATGTGCTTTTGTTGATTTTAGAGAAATATTGAAGATTGATTTTGAATGCAAAAAACAGCTGCAACAAGAAAATATCGTTTAGAACTGGTCGGGATTGTTAACAACACACTCTTCGTTCTATTGCCGTGCTTAAAGTACTTAATTTACGCTCATTTCACAGTGCTCAAAAGGAACTTTTGGCACTAGTGAGTAAAGTAATCTTATATATTAGTGCTAAAAAATTATGAAAATGTCAAAATCAT
Source organism: Pissodes strobi (assembly GCA_016904865.1). Classification (NCBI taxonomy): domain Eukaryota; kingdom Metazoa; phylum Arthropoda; class Insecta; order Coleoptera; family Curculionidae; genus Pissodes; species Pissodes strobi. The sequence continues at coordinate 8,769 of JAEQML010066391.1, read as the reverse complement.
CATATTTCATGAAAACGCTTGTCAATAGGAATCCTCCCATTTCCTTTAGCATCCCGTGCAACAAAATTTCCTTAACTTCACGCACCTGTTCAATGAACCTTGAAAAATAGCAATCCCTCCCATTAAGGCCTGAAATTTAGCAACATTATAAGAAATTCAACGTTTTTTCGAAAATCTATACCAGAAAGATAAAATGACAAAGCATTTTTCCGGAATATTCAATTATGTGATCTGATGTAATTTTTAGTTTGGGTTATATTGGGTTAGTTTGGTTTAGTTTGGTTTAGATTGGGTTAGTTTGAGTATTATTCATTCACACCGCCCAAGTAACACAAAAAGATTTATAGAGATTAAACAAACGTTTATATCACTAGTTTATAGAGTAAAACGATGCTATAAAAGGTAAGATAATCAATTATATATTACTTATATGGCTGCTATTTATCTTAAAGAGACCATTTTACTCAGCTATTATACAGTGTGTCCAAAAAAGTATGCAACATATGGGAAACTTCTTTATTATTGGATTCTCAGAAAATTTTATTCTTCATAAAAGTTGGTGCTTGCCCTAAAACAGTAAACGAATATTTCAAATTTTACGTACTGCTTTTAGTGCGGGCGCAAATGTCATTTTTCCGAAATCGCGTCAAGAGTAAAGTACCTTAATTTATAAAGATACAGCAAAATCTTATAAGGAAAAGTTCTTCCAAATTAAAAAAGTAATCTAAATATGAAATTTGAGTTAAGTACATCAATTTTCAATTTCTCTATTTTTCTCAAACGTTACGCCATCGGCGAATGCTTTGTTCTTTTGTTATTAGTGTACTTGCCAAGCAACTTCAAAATTTATTTAAAGTAGACAATAGTAACATAGTTGCATAATGTTTCAGTTTTTACAGAGATAAAAGCCAGTTTAGGTATCAGTGTGTTGCAAACACATTTAAACAATTTTGGTCCAAAATAATTGTCCACAATAATTATTACAAAATACAATTGGAATGACTGACTCAATAATAATTAATTTCATATGTCAGAGCGAAGTAAAATTATTGCTATTTATTTGTTTTTATTCCAAATGCATGGCATACTCTTCAAGACCAAATATTTTAAATGGCTTTTTAGGATACTAGGGCATATTTTACTCATCGGGTGCAAAAGATAAATAAATTATTAGTTGTTTTACATGAAACGAAAAGAGTTGGGTCTATTCATGATTTTGAGTGGCAAAAATTTTGAATCAAAAGTGTTTAAATGTGTTTGCAACACACTGATACCTAAACTGGCTATTATCTCTGGAAAAACTGCAACATTATGCAACTATGTAACTAATTTCAATCTTAAATAAATGTTTAAGTTACTTGGCAAGTATACTAATAACAAAAGAACAAAACATTCTCCAGTGGCGTAACGTTTAATAAAAAATCGAGAAAAAAAAAGAAAAATTAAAAGTTGATGTACCTAACTCAAAGTTCATATTTATATTACTTTTTTAATTTGGAAGAATTTTTCCTTATAGGATTTTGCTGTATCTTTATAAATTAAGGTACTTTACTCTTGACGCGATTTCGGAACAATGAGATTTGCGGCCGCACTAAAAGCAGTATGGAAAATTTGAAATACTCATTTACTGTTTTAAGGCAAGCACCAACTTTTATCAAGAATAAAATTTTCTGAGAAACCAATAATAAAAAAGTTTCCCATATGTTGCATACTTTTTTGGACACACTGTATATTCAACACAAATCAAAAATTAATCAAGAAAATTGTCCTACTAATGTTACACTACAAAAATACAACACTACAAAAGTTAAACCGGTCTGATAAGAAGAAAATCTGAAAAGGTTAAGCTAAAAGAAAACTTGCTGCATTTGCTTTGAAAATTTGTTGATAGAAGATATTGTATAAAATTTGCTCATTATTCAAGCATTATTATTGAATAATATTTATTTTTTCTTGGTAGATTACATGTATACAATAAAATAATTTTTGAATACATTGCTTTTATTACTGTTTGGTATTTTAATAACATAATCCTAGACCTTAAACTGTTAACTCCAAATACATGACAGATTAAACATTTATCGCAATATCTAAGTATTTTATATACACATTTATATTCGTTGAAAACATTTTTTTTACCTCACAATTACAATATAAACAACTAAATTCTAAAGTTTCAAACATATCAACTTGGTTTAATTCACTGTTCGCTGATTCCATTTTCTTCATTATAAAACATATTTTTACTTATGCTTAATAATAAAAAAAAGGTTAATTTATACCTTTAGCTCTTCAATTTTAAAATGTGAAGCTAAACTATGACTGAGGTTATTTAATTGAGTGAGATTTATGGGGAGGGACCATCCTACTTGCACATTCGACTCACGAATTTTTACAAACAAATTATGCGCTACGTCAATGGCGACATTGAACATGCCACGTTCAAACAAACAAAGTAATACATCGGTCACATCCTTCTGACATTTATTTTGCAATAAGGCCTTGTCGAAAATATTTTTGCAAAAGTGTAAGTAAAAATGCATGCCTCTACGGTAACCGATAAAAAAAATCGTTTTAAGCTTTCGATTAATCGTAATTTTCCCTATAATTTGATGTATAACTTGATATGTTTTGAAGCGATTTTAAGTTAACACACTATAGTTCCCTTATGATAAATGATATAACAGTTCTGATTCGATTTTTTTATTCGTTGTAAAATTCCCTATAATTTGATATATATCTTGATATATTTTGAAGCGATTTTAAGTTAGCACTTTTGGGCACTATAGTTTCCATATAAAAATGATATAAAAATTCTGAATCGATTTTCTGATTCGTTGTAAAATTCCCTTTAATTTGATACCAAACTTCAATTTCAAATGATTTTAAGTTTGCGTCTTTTTGTCACTAAAACTCTTTTATGGCACCTTATACACAAATTTTGAACCGATTTTATGATTCGCTGTAAAATTACCTTTAATTTGATATATAACTTGATATATTTTAAAGCTATTTTAACACCTTTTGGGCAATATGGTTCCCTTATAAGCAATGATATAAAAATTCTGAATCGATTTTCTGGTTCGCTGTAAAATTCCCTTTAATTTGATGTATAACTCAATGTATTTGGAGCGAAAACTACAAGGGTGAGATCTGCGCAAATAGTGCCAAAAGTGCTTTCGGTATCCCAATCGATAACCATCTTTCTGAAAATATATATTTGACAAAAGGCCTTTTTGGGTAATGACAGGCAAAAAACATACGCTTTTCTTAGTACTCATTTTGGCTTGCACGGCGGACGCAAATATTAACTAAAATATCTATACTGGATCGAGTGCCTCTTATCATCATAAGGGATCTATCAATTTGAATGCTTTCTCTGTCGCATGCATGGTCTCGCACTTCCCACACACACACACACATATGCATAGTTGAGCAAAGAGTTAAAATTTGGATATTGGGTACGGAGAAGATAGAGTAGGTCACGTGGTGTTCAATATATAAACTTATTTTAAAATTATTTAAATATACCGCCCGTCTTGAAAATCAATGTAAAGCACAATATTGCTAATGTAACGGTCGCTGATAAGGACTAGATGCCAGTTAGTGCCTTTATTGACGGCCGGCGCATAGACCGGAATTGATTTTTCTCGAAAACTATAAGGGTGAGATCTGCGCAGATAGTGCTAAAAGTGCCTTCGGCATCCCCGCTGATATCGATCTCTATAATAAATATATATTTGAGAAAAACAGGTTAAGGCCTTTTTGGGTAATGACTTAGGCAAAAAAAACATATCCACTTATTAAAATATTAAACCTATACTGTATCGAGTGCTGTTAGTTTGGATGACGTTATGCGCTACGTCAATGGCGACATTGAACCTACGACGTACAAACAAAGTAATTTTGCAATAAGGCCTTTATTTTTCTAAAATACATTTAGGACAAGGTGGATTGATAAAAATATTATTGAATAATATTTATATTATAAGGCCTTTTTGGTCAACAGCCTCTGGTCATTGTCGACGGTTCTTTTTAATGATATTTATTCGGATTACGTCACTTCTTCGGATCATGGTCGCTTATAAGGGCTAGATGCCATCCAGTGTCATAGAACCCCGCCTTCTATACTACTAAATAACAGTTAGTGAGCACATACATTTTGAATTGAAAATAGTTGAGGGCGTTAATTTAATTAAAGCAGTTGCGAAGAAAAGGACTTTTTTACTCTACTTCTGAGCCTAGGCTCCTATATAAAAAAGTCGTATCACAGTACACGTGACAGAAGTGAATAGGTACTTCTATATTGCGGTTGATATTCTAGAGGGTACGAAGTTTTATTGATGTTTCCACGAAATGCCTTCGGCATTTTCATGAGAATTAAAGTAAATCCCACAAATAATATTTGTCTGACCATCGATCTGTTTTAAAAATAACCATAATTTATGTGCGAAAACTTATAGGTTATTGTATTGATTTTAGAGCAAATTCAAATTCAAAATTCAAAAAGTAGCTTTATTGTCTGAAACAGAGAGTTTTTGACAAAGCCCTACTTAATCTAAGTCAGTAAACCTTAAAATATCAAACAAAGTAAAACACAGTTACAAAATAATAAAATAAAAATACATACATATGTTTGGTAATCAGGACTATTCAGGACAGAACATCAATAAAAAAATCTTCTAGAGTCTAATATGCCTTAGTAACTAATAATCCCTTTAAAAGTTTCTTAAATCTAATATATGAGTATAGTTTTCTTAGGGGGAAGAGCAAGGTGATTGAATTTTTTTTCCCATATAAAGAAAAGAACACCTCACTGGCTCTGAATGTGGGATGGGCAACCGAAGGATGTACTAAAGACGGGTTCCAAAAGAACTACCCTACACAATGTCCCGCTTGTGTTTCTTAAAGACCACAGTTATTGTTTCGAATATATACAAGCAACAAAGGGTCAATATCTTATTTTGTACAAGGACTCATGGCTCCTCACTCTAGAAAGGACCCTAACTGCTCTTTTTTGTAGTACAAACACAGTGTTAAAGAGATACTGAGCACATGAGCCCCAGAAACAAATTCCATAAGATAGATGTGACTCCACAAGAGCATGATAGGCATTATTTGCCATGTAAGAGTCTAGATTCATAGAAATCACTCTAAGGGCATATCAACCCGATGACACTCTGCTACATACCCTAATTATGTGCTCCTGAAACTTGAGTCTGCAATATATTGTGAGGCCCAGAAACTTGGTTGACTGTTCTGTTAAAACAGGCTCTTCATTGATTGCGATGGAATTCATGGAACATTTAAAGCTTAAAAGATTTGTCTTTGAGGTATTGAAGCAAAGACGATTTGCATTGCATCATTCTTTAATCTCCAGTAAATCAGCATCCAGAGACACCTTCAGTTGATTAACATGATTTCCATGCCAAATGATGGTGGTGTCATCCGCAAACATAGTAAATATGGACACGAGATTTAGAGAATGGCTCGAAACATTGGAGGATGAACAGGCGGACGGTTGAAACCCGGGGGCAAACATAAGCAATTCGACAGTAGATAAGACAAAGAACACTTGCGAAGCATAGACACAGACAGAGACCATGGGAAGAATGGAGATAAGTACACAGACGGAAGACATGGACAATTGCGAATTCAGACAGACCTATCTGCTGACATCCCTGGAAAATTTCTTAGAGGCAGAAAAAATGACATGGGAGGAAGATGTTTTTGAACGCACTGAAGTGAAAATTGGAAACCCGATTAAAACTAAGGATGATACCATAAAAGTAGTATACATAGAACCGAGGGATCCAGGGATGAACCAAAGCATCCAAGACATGCACGCTGAAAGGTACCCAGGGCTGAAGAAGACTGAAGGACAGTTTGAGGTCCTGGAATAGAAGACTTAGATCAGATCGAGAAACTAAGAAGAAACCAGAACGCAAAAAATAGTTAAGATTAACACGGAACAGAAAATCAATGGCGTCAGGGAAACCAAAGACGGAAAGATCATCATAACGGTAGAAAAGGATGAAGACAGCCTTAAACAACTGAAATTGGAGATAGAAAAGACATTAAGAACTGCGAATATTAGGACCTCAGGAAAGTACATGCCAAAAATGACATTATATAAGAGGAATCGAGCCCATAACCACCACTGAAGAGACCATCAAGGCGATTAGATGCATGGTAGGAGAAATGGACTCGCAGGAGTACAGGCTTAGCGGCCTCAGGCCCAGCAGGAACGGAACTCAAAGTGCAACCCTGTGATATCGAAAGACAAAGGACAACACTTGTGGTGCTACATAGAAGAAAGACTGAAAGTAAGATGATAATTGATGTCTTGAGTGTCGCCATGAGGTCAAGGAATGTAAAGGACTACACCTCAGCAAACAATGCTACAAGTGAGGAAAGGAGGACCACCGAATAAAAGAGCGCAAAGAGGCGGAACAGTATATGATATGCCAGAAAGAGCACAAAGCTAGAACGAGTGAGTGTGATGCAGGCTAGGAACCCGTAAACAGAACAAGTCACAAAATGTATGCAGATAAACCTAGACAAGTGTGCAGCTACACACAACCTGTTAAACCTAAGATGTAGAGAGTGCAATATAGACATAATAGTGGGACAAGAACCAAATAGGAAAAGAACCAATAACGTAATCTGTGATATTAACTGTGATAGCTTAGTAGATGCCAATAACATGAACTACCAATGTGGAAATGGAAAAATCAGTGGTGATATCCTGCTATTTCTCGCCAGACTTCGAGACACCACTAAACCAGATAGAAACCAAAACACGACAAACAGACAAAGAAATTATCATGGGGGGAGACCTAAATGCCAAGACGGTGGCTCTTGGATCGAAAACGATGAATCAGAGAGGTATTATCCTAGAACAATGGCTGGCGGGAATGGATTTACACATACTAAACAATGACGAAACACCAACATTTGCTGGACCAAATGGAACCTCAACAATCGACTTTACGGTTGCCTCACCAGAAATAAGCAGGCACATATATAATTGGAAAACCTGAGTGACCATCAAACCATAACCTACAAGTTCACAATGGAACTCAAAGTAACAGAGGAGAAGAGGCTCAGAGGGTGGCATATAAGCGCCAAGACTATGGAGAAACTAGCAAAAGAAAATAGCACAATCTTCCGGAACACAAACAATATAGACGCAAACACATTAATACAGGATATTACGAGGGGTTACAATAAGAATTTTATTAAAGCAGGAACAAGAACGGATAAGCACAAACCAGTTTATTGGTGGAATCAACAAATTTCGGAGAAACAAAAAGAGGGCAACAGACGGAGAAAAGAACTTACAAGGGCCCGAGGACAAACCAACAACGAAAACATCCTGGAAGACTGTAGAGAGAGATACAAGGAGGCAAAAAGACTTCTAAAGAAGGAAATTGGCAATAGCAAGAAGCAGAAATGGAAGGAGGTATGCCACGAACTTGAGGACAACATGAGGCTTCGATGGCTGCGACGCAGGTGCTTGCTGGATTACCACCAATAGACCTAGCCATAAGGGAAAGATGTGAACTTCACAGCAACGGAAGGCAAAACAAGGGCGAGGCGAGGGAGCAGTTGATTAACGATTCGCAGGTAAGATGGGAAAGATATGAAAAACTTGCAAGACATTTTGTCATAGACAAAAATATTTGGAACTTATCTAAAGAAAATTAAAAAGGCGGAAATAGATAAATGCTGGTTCTGTGGACAGCAAGATACGTCCGAACACACAATCTTTGTATGCACGAATGCTAGAGACCTAAGGAAGGAAGCAGCGGAAAAGTGCGGATCAGAAAGAGCGAAATGAGAGGAAGTAGGAGACAAGATGGCAAATTTCCCGAAGAAGTGCCTAGCAGCGGTTCCGGGAAGAGTACGGAAAGGGTTTTAGTGGGTCGACGCTGGTCGGAGTCCCACAGTACCCTATGGCGCCTGAACAACAATGCCACAGGGTGTGCTCAGACACGCATTTTCAACCCCCTACGATAATAAAAAAAGAGTTAGTTTGGGTTCGATTGGGTTAGCTTAGGCTAGTTTGAGTTAGATTGGGTTAGTTTCATCAAAAAGTAAGGTCAACGTGCTTAAAGAAGCAAAACTCTCAGACCATTTTCGGATTCTACTAGCAATTTGCCAGAGTTCTTGGTCTAGAAATAGTTATTATTGACATTTAAAAATCAATGTTAAACATCAAATAACTAATCAACAGATTCTTGTATCTATCTACATTATCAGTGCTGCGATAATCGCTTGGCACACGATTACACCACTAAAATCCTAATAAAGTTAAGATGCCTAAATTGCAGCTAAGAGACTTTTCGAGACGGTAACGTCTAATAAAAACATTATTTCGGTGTTTACGACCGTTAAATTTCCATAACGTTAGTGTTGTGTTTACTGGCTTCCAGACAAACAGTCTTAATAGCCTTTCTTGTCATTTATATGGATACTCGTGCGGTGCACGAAAAAGCGAGCATTAGGTAATAGTTGAGATATAGTTTTGTTTTTAAATCCACAACGATTTGTTCAGTGTTTAAAGAGAGACAGTGATTGGATGTTTATATCAGTTAATACCCCATTGTAAATGTATTGATAGCAATATTTAACACTAAGAAGCAAACAGATAAAAATAATCGAAAAAAAGTGTATAAGAATAATCTGAAATGAACAATATGATAATATACAGTATATAATATATATTGTCACATATACGCTCCTACCGCTTGTTGCCTATGGAAC
>MU194212.1:6267-20034 GCA_016904865.1 Pissodes strobi | reverse complement strand
TTTTCCATTTGAAACCTAATAAACAATCATAAGTTTGACGAAACGCCACCTTGGCAGGGGTAACAGTAGATACTTCAAATTCGGGGGATGAATTAAGGATGAACCCCCTTTCCATTAAAAAAAATATCTTGAATCTTAGAGCTATCAATTTTATGTCGAAATGTAGTATTTTATGCCTTATCTCCCCCCTTCTAAATTCAACACGGTTTGAGATATGGATTTGAAATTTGAAGGGCTATAATAAGGCATAAAATACTACATTTCGACATAAAATTGATAGCTCTAAGATTCAAGATATTTTTTTTAATGGAAAGGGGGTTCATCCTTAATTCATCCCCCGAATTTGAAGTATCTACTGTTACCCCTGCCAAGGTGGCGTTTCGTCAAACTTATGATTGTTTATTAGGTTTCAAATGGAAAAAAACTCTGACGTGACTATTGTGAGGGTGCTTGTTACTTTTTTAAAATCGGTCCAGCGGTTGCCTAAAGTTGACAAATGAAAAGACAACTTAATTAATTAATGTTTTTCAAAATGTAATAAAAGACTTAACTTGCTTAAAATGTTCAGGCCACGCCGCGCCGCGTCGCGTGGGCGTCGTACCGAAATTAAATTATTTTTTTTTTGTAAAATTCCAAACCATTTTCGGAATATTTGCGAATAGAAAAAACCGAGGAAGAAACCTGTTTTTACCAGTTTTGTTTCTTTAAATGGTTCAACAATTTATTTCAAATTTCGTTACTGTAGTAACATTACATTGACAACTGTGGTTGAATTTGAATTATTTAAAGTCGTTTCTTTATTTTATTTCCTTTTCATTTGGAAAATGGTGCGCGTCAGGCCGTTAGAGGGAAAAAACGGAAGCAGTCCTTATCTATGCCGAGGCTGGCCGTAATTTATATGAGGCTGAAAGAATTTTGAACGGCAGATTTCCCGATAATCCTACCTGCCGAAAATACCTGAGGGAACTGGTTGAAAAGTTTCAAAGAACCGGAAGTGTACTTAAAGAAAAGGGGGCTGGAATAAAATCTATCTCGGAAGAAAAACAAATTGACATTGTTGCAACTGTAGTCAATAATCCTCAGCAGCATACGGCAACAGTTTCGAGGGAGTGTAATGTTTCAGCAACTACGGCAAAAAACTACTTAAAAAAACACAAATTTCACCCCTACAAATTAATGATACTACACGAACTAGATGAAGATGATCCTGACAGAAGGATGCAGTTCTACGAAATTATGTCTGAGAGAATAATTCAAAATCCAGCATACACGAGAAGCATGTGTTTCAGTGATGAAAATGGGAATGTCAACCGTCAAAATGTGAAATATTGGGTGGCAGTAAACCCTCATATTTATCGAGAGGGTCATACGCAAAATCCCCAAAAAATAAATGTGTGCACAGGAATATTGGGGAAACACACTGTAGGGCCCATATTTCTAGAGGCAAATCTAACTGGCGTGTTGTACTTAGATATGCTTCAAAACGTTATCGGTCCCCGTATACGTGACATAGTGGCTGAAAACCTAGAGGTATTTCAAAAGCCAGTTACTTTTTAACAGGATGGCGCGCCTCCTCATTTCTTTAGACCAATAAAAGAGTGGTTGGACCAGTCATACCCAAGACGGTGGATTGGACGACGTGGTCCATTGGAATGGCCTGCTCGGTCACCAGACTTGAGTCAAAGGTGTACATCACACAACCCGAATCAATTCAGGGACTTAGGACAGAATTATGCAGGTCTGTGCTAACTTAATACCAGAGATATTCCAAAACGTAAGGAATGAGTTTCAGAACAGACTGTTTTATTGCCAGCAAGTGGAGGGACAGCATTTTGAAAACTTGCTAAAATGATTCTTTGTTCGGTTAGTTAATTAATTAATTAGTGTTTAAGATAACCATTGCTTCAAGTTAAGTCTTTATTACATTTTGAAAATCGTTACAGTTGTTTTTTCATTTGTCAATTTTAGACAATCACTGAACCGATGTTAATAAAGCAACAAGCACCCTCATAAAAGTCACAACAGAGTTTTTTTTCCCTTTAAAACTAATAAAGTTAGTAAAGTTTTAGTGCTGCTCATTATATTGCGTCACGTGTAGGTATTATTAGCAGAACGTGAAAACGCCTTTATATAGCGAAGTATCGCATACTATAGCGGCGTTCGTTTTTGTCATCTTTTTCCTCGATTTGCTGTGAAAATTTGACAGTCACGAGTTCTGTGTATTTAAGAGGAAAATCCAAGTCACGTGCCTGTCAAAATGTTAGAGCAAATCGAGGAAAAAGAAGACAAAAACGAACGCGGCTTATATCATAAATTGCGATAAATAGCAAATAGCTTTTTAAAATTACTACTATTAAAGGATCGATTTCCTACAAATCAAGTTTCCATTAAATTCCAATTTTTTATCGTGCCATTGGATTGGTTCATTAATATTTTGGCCATTAAGCCGCATACCTACGTGCATAGCATAATAACGGAATTCATTTATTCCAGGCCGATTTGTTTGTGTGCAGGAACAATTTAGTTAATGGTATTCTCGTGCCAGCCCTTCTGGGGGAATCGTCACTTTTCTAAATCTCGAATTTCTCGTTAATAAAGTGTCGCCTATAAATGGCCTTTCAATTATTTATGACACTATCTATTAAAAATAAGTTTAACATTTTTCATTACTATTTAAAAATAAATTTCTACTAAAATAATGATCTAAAATATCTCTTTCAATGTGTTCTTCTCGTCTTGAATTCGTTACATTTTTTCGTTCCACCCCCAATTTGAACAGGCACCCTTAACTATTGGGGTGATACGATGTGATAATTAATATTCTAATCAGACAACTTACCACTATAACCTAAACATTTGTTGTAAATGCACCCGACAAGGGATAGTCTAGAGACAGCACTTGCCCAGACCTATACCTATTCCTTCTTCCAGCACCGTATGTAGAACACCTACACTAGCTCAACTCAGGTGGGTCCGCTGTTTACCTTTTTCCCACTTAACAAGTTTAGATCGTATGGGAGGTTATAAACATAAGTCAAAATAAGTTGCAATCAAAATTGGGCACCACCAAGTTTTATTTTATTGGCAATAAATACCCTCCAGTTATCGTTTCGGTCAAAAATCTAGCACCCGAGAGTCTACTGGGTACACTCTCGGGTACTATGCTGGCTTAGTTTCACTTCCCACATGGGTTATACTAATATAAAATCTAGAGACTGGGTATTCAGAAGCAAACACTAAAGGTTATTATTCTGACTGTCAAATATACTAAACTTATCTGTCATTCTGTTCGGTCTCGGATCTAAGAGAGTATTTCCAAAACAATTTATATTATATTTCTAAAACTTTTATCATCGGTTTTGACCAGAGACAAAAAATAACTAGAAGCCATCATTTGAACATATCAGCATAGAAAAGTAATTTATATGTACACGAAAATAAATTACTTTTCTATGTTCCTTAACCTGTCATGGGGTCAAAAGATCCAACTAACCAAAACTAGAACCATAAAACCGAATTTAATCCAGAATTTAATCCATCGAAAAAACTTAATATAAACTATGAACATTTGAAGTAGGCTCATTTAAAAAAATCACAGTCCTTCACAAAGATGCAACCGGGGGGACATTGAAAATGCCGAAGCAGAATGCAGCTCTTATTAAATTTGAGATGTGAGAAAACTCATAATTGTGTGGAAATATGTAGTTGATAGAAGTTTGGGTGAGATCAGGTTAGATTACGTAAGTTTAGTTTACCAAAATATACCAAATAAATGTATATTACTTCAAGTCTTGTTCTTTTTTACAATTTAAAACGTTATAAGTGTGGTTGTAAAAAGCAAAAGCCCATTTGCATTCGATTCGTCTGACATACCTAAATCTAACGATATGAAACACGACTTGTCTGTCGTGAGAAACTAAAAGTCACACTCACCTACCCCTAACACAATCTATTGTAAAAAATGACTTTTAGTAGATTACGCAAGTTTAGTTTATCAAAATATACCACATAAATGCATACTACTTCAAGTTTCTATCGTTTTTACTATTTATAACATTAGTGGTGGTTGTAAAAATTACATTCAATTAGTCTCTCAATCCCCGATCTAACGCGGTTAGTTTCACTTAGTATTAATGTATTTTAGTCATTTGAGTCGGTTCCAATACGTCATAATCAATTTTAATAGATTTGGTTAGTTTTGGTTAGTCGTCTAATCAATTATTTTCGGTTAGTTTCTCCTAATCGCAACTTTTTTAACTTTTTTGAGCCGGTTCCGTTACGTTATAATCAATTTTAACAGAGTTGGTTCCTTTTGGTTAGTCGTCCAATCAACTTTCTAATAGTTTTCCATAGTCTTAACTTATTTTAGTCATCTGAACCAGTTCCGATACGTTTTAATTAATTATATTGGATTTGGTTAGTTTGGGTTATTCGTTCAATCAACTTTCGGTTAGTTTCACTTAGTCTCAAATTATTTTATTTTTATTCATTTGAGTCGGTTCCGATCCGTTATTATCAATTTTAATAGATTTGGTTAGTTTTAGTTAGTTGTCTAGTCCACATTCGGTTAATTTCACTTAGTATCAGCTTATTTTAGTCATTTGAACCGGTTATGATACGTTATAATCAATTTTAATGGATTTGGTTAGTCGTTCAATTAACTTTCGGTTAGTTTCACTTAGTCTCAAATTATTTTAGTCTTTTGAGTCAGATCCGATACGTCATAATCAAGTTTAATAGATTTGGTTTGTTTTAGTTAGTGGTCTAATCAACTTTCGGTTCATTTCACTTAGTATCAACTTATTTTAGACATTTGGACAGGTTACGATTCGTTAAAATCAATTTTAATGGATTAGATCATTTTTGGCTGGTTTGGGTTAATAGTCGTCGAATCAACTTTCGGTTAGTTTGACTTAGGTTCAACTTATTTTAGTTATTTGAGTAGACTCGGATACGTTATAATCAATTTTAATAATTTTGGTAAGTTTTGGTTAGTCGTCTGATCAACTTTCGGTTAGTTCCACTTAGTATCAACTTATTTTACTTATTCGAGCCGGTTCCGATACGTTGTAATCAATTTTCATAGATTTGAATAGTTCTGGTTAGTGGTCCAATGAAATCTCGGTTAGTTTCCCATAGTCTTAACTTATTTTAGTCATTTGAACCGGTTCCGATACGTTATAATCAATTTTATAGGATTTCATTAGTTTTGGTTAGTCGTCTTTCAACTTCCGGTTAGTTTCACTTAGTCTCAAATTATTTTACTTATTTGAGCCGGTTTCGATATGTTGTAATCAATTTCAATAGATTTGGTTAGTCCTCCTTTCGGTTAGTGTCACTTAGTCTCAACTTATTTTATTCATTTGAACCGGTTCCGAAGCGGTATAATTATTTTTAATGGATTTATTTAATTTTGGTTGGTCGTCCAATCAAGTCTCGGTCAATTTCACTCAATCTCAACGTACTTTAGTCATTTGAACTGTTTCCGATAAGTTAGAAACAATTTTAATGGATTGAGTTAGTTTTGGTTAGCCGTTAATTCAAATTTCGGTTAGTTTCACTTAATATTAACTTATTTTAGTCATTTGAACCGGTTATGATACATTACAATCAATTTTAATAGATTTGGTTATTCTTGGTTAATCGTCGAATAAACTTTCGGTTAGTTTCACTTAGTCTCAACTTATTTTACTTATTTGAGCTGGTTCCGATAGGCTATAATCAATTTTAATAGATTTGGTTAGTTTTCGTTAGTCTGCTTATCAACTTTCGGTTAGATTCACTTAATATCAACTTATTTTAGTCATTTGAACCGGTTACGATTCGTTAAAATCAATTTTAATAGATGTCATTAGTCTTCGTTAATCGTCGAATCAACCTTCGGGTAGTGTCACTTATTTCACTTATTTTAGTCATCTGAGTCAGATGCGATACGTTATAATCAATTTTAATAAAGGTTAGTATTGCATAATCGTCGAATTAACTACCAGTTAGTTTCCACTTAGTCTCAACTTATTTTACTTAGTTAAGCGGTTCCGATAAGTAATAATCGGTTTAAATGGATTTGGTTAGTTTTGGTTAGTCGTCTAATCAATTTTCTGTTAGTTTCACTTAGTCTCAACTTATGTTCCTTGTTTGAGCTGATTCTGATAAGTTATAATAAATTTTAATAGATTTGGTTAGTTTTGGTTAATCGTCTAACCAACTTTCGGTTAGTTTCACTTAGTCTCAACTTATTTTAGTTATTTTCCTATACGTTATAATTAATTTTAATAGATTTGGTTAGTTCTTGTTGGTCGTCTAATCAACTTTCGGTTAGTTCACTTAGTCTCAACTTATTTTACTTATTTGAGCTGGTTCTGATGCGTTATAATCAATTTTCATAGATTTGGTTAGTTTTGTTAGTGGTCTAATCAACTTTCGTTATTTTCACTTAGTCCCAACTTATTTTAGTCATTTGAGTCGGTTCCGACACGTTATAATTAAGTTAAATAATAAATTTGGTTACTTTTGGTTAGTCGTCCAATCAACTTTCGGTTATTTTCACTTAGTCTCAATTTATTTTACTTATTTGAGCGAGTTCCGACACGTTATAGTCAGTTGTGCATAAACCGTATCGTGACGTTCTTTAAAATTTCCCGTGTCGTGATGCGACCTTGAAAACTCACTGTCAAGAAACCAAAGTATTCATCTGAACAGGCTCAAAAACGTCATAGTCAAATATAATGTTTCTGGTTAGTTTTCGTTAGTTGCCAAAATTCGGTTGGTTTTAGATTAGTTTTAACTTACTTTAATTTGTGTAACCTATTTCGATAAATTTTAGCCCATTTTGGTGCTTTTGGATACTTTTGATTAGTTTTGGTTAGTCATTCAATCAACTTTCCGATTTGTTATAACCAATTTTAATGTTTTTGGTTAATTTTGGTTAGTCGCCAATATTCGTTTAATTTGGGTTATTTTTAACTTACTATAATATTTTTAATCTATTTCGACACTCTTTAGCCATATTTGGTGCTTTTGGCTAGTTTAAGTTAGATTGGGTTAGATAGCCGTCGTGGGTAGTCGTTCAATCAATATTTGGTTAATTTCAGTTAGTTTTAATTTTAGTCATTTCAATCGGTGCCGATACGTTATAATCGAATTTGATGTTTTTGTGTAGTTTTGGTTAGTCGCCAAAATTCAGTTCGTTTTGATTAGCTTTAACTTACTTTAATATTTTAAATCTGTTCCTATTCGTTTTAGCCTTTTTTGGAGTTTTTGGTTACTTTCGGTTAGTCGTCGAATCAACGTTCGGTTAGGTTCAGTTAGTTTCAATTTATTTTAGTAACTTGAACCGGATCCGATAGGTTATAACCAATTTTAAAAATTATGGTTAGTTTTGGTTATTCGACAAATTTCGGTTACTTTGAGTTATTAACATACTTTTATTTTTTTGTTCCGATTCATTTTAACCCTTTTTGTCCTTTTGGTTACTTTTAGTTAGTTTGGGTTAGTCGTTCAATCAACTTTCGGTTAATTTCATTTAGCTTTAATTTATTTTTGTCTTTTTTTATTTTTTTTTTATGGCAGTGCACACACTAGAGGGAGATCCTATGGCGCTCGACGAGCGGTGTGTGTGCGAAGATGTTGATTGACACGGTTCTTGATGATTTGTAGGTTGTAATTAGTGGGAAACAGATGTTCTAGGTGTTTCTAGTTGTACGACGAACTGGTGCGCTACTGCCGTCTGTCGGGACTGTCTGACAGGAGTTGGCTGGGGCGGGATTATGCGGGCCAAATCCTGGGAACATCTGCCGTGAAAATATCTGTAAAACAGAGACATCTCGGCCACATGTCTGCGATGTTCCAGACTATCCAGATTCCGGGTCAACTCCGGATCGCCGACGAGACGCACAGCCCTCTTCTGAATGGAATCCAGCAGCTTTAGGGTATGCTTTGGTGCGGCACCCCAGATATGTGAGCAATATTCTAAGCACGGTCTTATTTGCGCTTTGTACAGCAAGAGCAACTGCTGCGGTGTTTAGAGTTTTTTGTTGCGAAATAGCGCACCAAGCTTCTGGGAGGCTGATTTTACGATGTTAGCATAGGTCATGCCATGACATATTGCTGTTGACCGAGACACCCAGCAGCCCGATTGACGAGGGTGAAGGAATGGTCGATCCTGCCATAATGATGTCAGGGCCCGCTGTATTGGCCCTCTTAGTAAACGTTGCTACTTGGGTCTTTGCTGCATTGAACTGGACCAAATTTCGGTCGTCCCAAGTTTGAACTCTTGATTAATTGCTGTAATCTGCTCCTGTCTGCGGTGATGAGTCTCAGTCGCTGGTAAGGGTTTTTCTGATCTAAAGTGGGAGACAAGGGTACTGTCATCTGCAAAACTGTAAACAGGATTATTCGTTTCGATCAGCAGGTCATTAATATAGATGAGGAACAGAGTTGGTGAAAGTATTGCGCCCTGAGGCACGCCCGCGTTGATGGTGAATGTGTCCGAGTTGTGTCCATCGACTGCAACGTGTAGGGATCGGTTCTTAAGGAAACTGGCCAGCCCGCTGCAGAGAGAGGCGGGCAGTCTCAAGGACGGCAGTTTGTTGAGCAGTCCGTCATGCCAAACTCTGTCGAATGCCTTTGAAATATCCAACGCAATCGCTCGAGACTCTCCGTAGATTTCAATTGCCCTACTCCATATATGAGTGACATAGGCCAATATATCTCCTGTCGATCTCTCTTTGCGAAAGCCGTATTGATTATCGCTGATTATTCTGTTGCTCTCGAGGTACTTGAGTAGTTGCTGGTTGACTACACGTCCCATGACTTTGGAGATTATTGGAAGCAAGGCAATTGGGCGATAGTTTGAGGGCGTGGTTTTCTTGCCTTTTTTTGGAACAGGTTGCACTCGAGCGACTTTCCAAGAGGATGGGTAAGAAAGAGAAAAAATCCTGGAAAAAACGGGTGTTAGTTCCTTGGCGCAGTTCTTTAGCACGATGGCAGGTATTCCGTCCGGTCCTGATGCCTTTTGCGTATCTAGTTCTTTAAAGATTTTGCGAATATCACGATGAGAAAACTTGACTTCTGCCATGGTGTTGTTGATGTTCGGTATAGTGGGAAGAGTCTTGCCTTGGGGCACGTCTAAGGTAGAGTGCGATGAAAACATTTTGGCGAGCATGTTTGCTTTTTCCTTGGCTGTAGTCGCCGTGATGCCACGTTCGTCCGTCAAAGGTGGGAGAGACGTTTTTGTAAAGTTGTTACTTACTGCCTTTGCTACCGACCAGAAATTCCTGGAACCACTGGGGCATTGTTTATTCCTGATCCTTTGATTGTGTTTGTCCTTAGTTTCGTCGATCACACGCTTGCACTCGTTTCTCGTGATAAAATAATTGCGATTTTCAGCAGACTGATTTTGCTGCCAGTACTTATAGGCTTGCTGTTTCCTTCCTACAGCTCTTTCGCATCTTTTGTCGAACCAGGGCTTTCCTTTTGATGGTAACTTGATGGAATTTTGAATGTATGCTTCCATTCCTGAGGAGAGTACTTGCATGATCTCTTCGCAGCAGTCTGACGGGTCGTCAGTGGCAAAGCAGACGTCGAGCCAAGGAAAATCTAGGTAGAACTGCCTTAGATCGTCCCAGTTTGCAGAATTGTAATGCCAGATTTTGCGAGGCAATGGTGGATTCTTCTGTATGAGTGGCAATTCACAGACCGTTGTAATAAGTTTGTGGCCGGAGGTACCTAATGGCGGACCAACTGTAACCTTGTACTGGTCAGGATTGGTGGTCAGAAGAAGATCCAGGAGGGCAGCGAATTCGTCCCTCTCTGAGATTCGAGTTGGTTCGTCTACAAGTTGAGTAAGCCCGCAGCTGATGGCAAATGCTTCAGCCTCTCTACCTTCGTTGTCGGTCTTGTTGTGATGTTTGAGCCAGTTGGTGTTGTGGGCCTTGAAGTCTCCCAGAACGATTATTTCTGAACTGGGGTGATCGACCTGTATTGAGTCAAAAGTGGTAGCTAGTGTTGAGAAAAAGCTTTGGTAGGCTCTATCGCTCGGAGGGCGATAGAGACAACATATAAACTTGGTTAATCCCTTGGCGGTGAACTTAAGCCACATGACGTCAAGGTTGTTCGGTTCGAGTGTTTCCTCGCGGTGACATGAAAGGTCGCTTCGGACAAAAAGGCATATTCCGAACTTATATCTAAATCGGGTATGTAAGTCGTAACCAGGATAGAGGTAGTTCACTGTTGTTGTTGTAGAACATACTTGTGTTTCTGTAAAGGCTAATATGTGTGGTCTGTTTGCTTGTAGATGTTGGTGTACCAAATTTATGTTTGTATTTAGGCCTCTTATATTGCAGAAATCTATTCTAAATTGGTTCGGTATCTTTGCTGTCTGTGAAATGCGGAATGAAGGGCTCCCAGGGCCACCCAGCGCCCGGAGATCCGAAGAGTCGGGGAGTTTACTTCCGGAATATTTTGATCCTGGAAGCACCATCATTTCCATATATTCCTACTGTGGAACCCGAGACCACCAGCGCGGAAGCGGAACGTGATTTGGGAAAACCACTTAGCGCTTCCCAATTCTGGTGGGGTGGTTTTTCACCGGACGATACGAGTAGGCTTATGCATCTACCACCTAGGGCCGCTTCCACTCGAAGCATCGGCCTCAGACTCATTCCTTTGGCGGTCCCTAGTCTGACAGGGGTAAAAATGAGGTTTGTTGGATCACTCCCCAGTGATCAGCTCCAGACTTTGTACTTTGGTGTTCTCCAGCCTGGAGGAGGACGATGGGATTTGATGGGCCACATCCCGTGACAACTCGGAATGGTGGGGGCGTCACTTCCCGTAATCAAACTGCTCTCACCAGTTTGACGTTCCTGCCAGCCAATACAATGCAGCCCCTGTTGTCACAAACTGTCATTGATCAGCTCCAGACTTTGTACTTTGGTGTTCTCCAGCCTGGGGGAGGAGGATGGGATTTGATGGGCCATATCCCATGGCAACTCGGAATGGCGGGGGCGTTACTCCCCGTAACCATTTGAACCGATTCCGTGATAGGTTATAGCCAATTCTAAAGAATATGGTTAATTTTGGTTATTCGCCAAATTTCGGTTACTTTGGGTTATTAACATACTTTATTTTTTTAATTTATTTTGTTCCTATTCATTTTAACCCTTTTTCTGCTTTTGGTTACTTTTAGTTAGTTTGGGTTAGTCGTTCAATCAACTTTCGGTTAGTTTCATTTAGCTTTAATTTATTTTTGTCATTTGGACCGATTCCGTCCTCAGAAACGGACTAACACGATCTCTCACGTATATTACGTGATGTGCCAAATGTAGCATGCACCTTTTCGTGATTTGATACCCCATAATAGGAAAACAAAAACAGTGGAGATGTCTCTGTTTTACAGATGCTTTCACGGCAGATGTTCCCAGGATTTGGCCCGCATCATCCAGCCCCTGGCACTCCTGTCAGAGAGTCACGACAGACGGCAAGAGCGCATCAGTTCGTCGTACAACTAGAAACACCTAGAACATCGCTTTACAAGAACTCCTTTGTGTGTCGCACTGCATCACTGTGGAACTCAGTTCCAGGACATCTGTTTCCCACTAATTACAACCTACAACTATTCAAGAACCGTGTCAATCAACATCTTCGCACACATACCACTCGTCGAGCGCCATAGGATCGGCCTTTAGTGTGTGTGCCACTGCCATATAAAAAAATTAAAAATTGTTTTAGTTGGAAACAAACAATATTCTTCCGATCAATTATACAGGGATTGTGGATCTTAGACAACTCTTTTTTCAAAGCATTGTGATAAGGCAATATAAGAAGAAAGATACTCTTTCAAATATTTCACATACTCATGAAACACGACTTAAAGCTTACAGTGGATCACTGCCCAAAGTCAGGAGTTCAACGCAGTTACTGGTATATTAACCTGAAAATTCATAGAGATTTACCCGCTGAGCTTCTGGGTGTAAGAGGTCTCAAAAGATTTAAGTTTCAATTAAGGAAATGGAGCCTGACGAATACGAGATTAAAAGTTGAAAATATTATTGATTTTAAAAACTCTTAGAAGAATGAAGAAAAATTGTTCTTAATTGTAATGTGGTAAAAAGATATATAGGGACGGTTGTTCTATGGTTATTGAGATTTTATTAACTTTTGGACTTTCTTTATCTTTTGTTGCAAATATGAAGGAAAACGTTTTAAATTGTACGAAAATATATTTTTTCTACAGCCACGCGCAAAATAACTTATTGCTAAATTCAAATGAAATCGCAAAATCATCGAATGCCGTGGATCCTTATTTTGCGCTCTAGCGCGAACATGGAAAAGAAAAATCTCACTTTTTCCGTCGAGTGTGCTATGAATGGTCATGGAAACCGAAGATAAATAAATGACAGTGGTGCGTTTGTTACAGTTTGTTGCTGGCACTCCTGTTCTAAATATGCGCGAAGCCCGAATATAATATGTCAAAACTGACAGTCATTTGCAAATTTCAGAATAAGTATAGAGAAAAATGTGGATTTAATTTTAAAAAATGTGGCTGTAGAAAAAGTTCTGTGTGTTTTTCTAGAGCAAAGTAAGATTGCCGTTTTCGAAAGGTTACTGCGCTCCGTTACGCGTCGCGCAGTAACATTCTTTCTCAAGCGGCAATCCGTTACTTTGCGCTCCAATTCTCACTTTTTCCGTCTAGTGTGCTAAATGGTCATGGAAACCGAAGATAAATAAATGACAGTCGTGCGTTTGTTACAGTTTGTTGCTGGCAATCCTGTTCTAAATATGCCCAAAGCCCGAACATAATATGTCAAAACTGACAGTCATTTGCAAATTTCAGAATAAGTATAGAGAAAAATGTGCATTTAATTTTAAAAAATGCGGCTGTAGAAAAAGTTCTGTCTGTTTTTCGAGCGCAAAGTAAGATTGCCGTTTTCGAAAGATTACTGCGCTCCGCTACGCGTCGCGCAGTAACATTCTTTCTCAACCGGCAATCCGTTACTTTGCGCTCTAAATACACAAATAACTATTTTCTACAGCCGCGCGCAAAATAACTAAATACTAAATTCAAATGAAATCGCAAAATCGACGAATGCCGTGGATCCTTATTTTGCGCTCTAGCGCGAACATGGAAAAGGGAATTCACACTTTTTCCGTCTAGTGTGCTGAATGGTCATGGAAACCGAAAATAAATAAATGACAGTCATGAGTTTGTTACAGTTTGTTGCTGGCACTCCTGTGCTAATTATGCCCGAAGCCCGAACATAATGTGTCAAAACTGACAGTCATTTGCAAATTTCAGAATAAGTATAGAGAAAAATGTGAATTTCATTTACAAAAATGCGGCAGTAGAAAAAGTTCTGTGTGTTTTTCGAGTGCAAAGTAAGATTGCCGTTTTCGAAAGATTACTGCGCTCCGCTACGCGTCGCGTAGTAACATTCTTTCTCAAGCGGCAATCTGTTACTTTGCGCTCTAAATACACAAATAACTATTTCATTTCATTTCTATTATTAAACTAGATGGAAAAATGCATTTACTTATTGGCATTGAAATCTCATTCATCTCTTATTCGGCTACTTTTACTTTTGTTTTTGTTTCACCATTTATTGTTATTCTTCGATGATGATTTTCTTTAAAAATAGTTAAGTGATTTAGGTAAATTTAGCTGTTAGATATTAGAAATTTTTATTATAATCATTAAAAAGGTTATTTTACATTAATTAAGAAAGTAGGTAATCTTATAGAAAATTCTGTTTACATTATATATATATATAT
>MU194211.1:8471-20035 GCA_016904865.1 Pissodes strobi | reverse complement strand
GCTATCGTTATTCCAATTCAGTCGAACAGATGTCTAATTATCGTGGCATTTCTCTGCTTTTGGTTTTCTCAAAAATATTGGAGAACGCTTTTTGTGACAACTTAAAATACTGTATAAAGACCAACCAACTATTGAACCCATCTCAGTTCGGTTTTCAGGTGGTAAGTCTACAGAAGATGCTTTTTTTGAACTATTGAAGTATGTAATGTCAAATTTGGACAACAAAAATAAGACTATAGGTATGTCTAAATTTCGATCTATCCCGCGCATTTGACACAATCAGACATGATCTGTTGATTCTCAAATTACAATCATATGGTATAACAGCTAAGCCATTGTCTTGATTAAAATCTTACTTTGATTCTAGGAAACAAAAAGTAAGGCTCAACTTCTCCAATACCTAAATCTAGAATTGAATCGCAGCCGCAAATTTTGGATCTGGGAATTCCTCAAGGAAGTTCTTTGGGGCCGATTTTATTTGTACTGTTCATAAATGACTTAATAGATTGCTTTCCCGACGGCTATGGTTCTCAGTTTGCGGATGACACTAACATAATAATATCCGCCAAAAATGATAAGGACCTTTCTGCCAACGCGAGTATTTGCACGGAGGCAATGAGTGACTACTGTAAGCGGTACTTTTTATCTTTGAATGTGTCCAACACGGACATGGTCTGGTTTACGTCTGTCATAATTGATCGCAGCCTGTGTGTTTACACCAATGGATCAACTATACACCAAAAAGCCCTCACAAGATCTTTGGGATTACCCTTGGATGCTCAGCTTAGATGGGTGACTCACATCGAGTGCATATGTAAGAATCTCGCAACAAAAAATTATGTTTTGTTTAACCTCAGAAACTTCGTTTCCATTGATATTCTTAAAACATACTACTATGCACACATCTATTCAAGAATGAATTACTGCATTATATGTTGGGATGGCTCACCACAGATTGACAGTATTCTGATTCTTCAGAAGCGCATCATAAGAACAATGCTTTTCAAGCCTCTATTACATTCGTGTAGTGACCTATTCAAGGAATTACAAATATTAATGTATATTCTTTCTTGTGTGTTACATGTTAGGAAAATTCACATTCATATACTAATTTTTCTGACAGAGCGATCAATTATAATTTACGTCACACCTCTAATCTCCTCTTGCCTCAACATAGCTTAGAATTAGTGGCGAACAGCGCCACAGTTTTACCTCTAAAAATCTATAATCATTTACCCCTTAAACTGAAAACAATAAAAAGCATTCCAGTCTTCCAACAAAAAGTAAGAGATAGGTTACTCGAACTCAGCTTTTATAGCTTAAAAGAATATCTTGAATGTAAAAACTTGTTCTAGCTGTTATCTATTTTTTAGTATGCTGTTACTGCTCTTTCTTTTGATTTGAGGATAATATGTATTAGTACTGTTAGTTTGTGGCACTTGGGTATCTTACTCGCTATTTTGACGTTTTCCACACGTGTTTTACATGTCAAGGAAATAAAGAGTTTTTGTATTTGTATTGTATTTTCCTTGGCTCGACGTCTGCTTTGGCACTAACGACCCGTCAGTCTGCTGCGAAGAGATTACCCAAGTAATCTCCTCAGGAATGGAAGCATACATCCCAAATTTCATCAAGTTACCGTCAAAAGGAAAGCCCTGGTTCGACAGAAAATGCGAAAGAGCTGTAGGTAGAAAACAGTAAGCATACAAGTACTGTCAGCTAAATCAGACCGCTGAAAATTGCAATTATTTTGTCGAAAGCGAGAAACTAATGCAAACGTGTGATCGACGAACAAACACAATCAAAGGATCAGAAAGAAACTTTTGCAATGTACCACTGCTTCCAGGGATTTCTGGTCGGTAGCAAAGGCAGTAAGTAACAACTTTAGAAAAACGTCTCTCCCACCTTTGACAGACGAACGTGGCATCACGGTGACTACTGCCAAGGAAAAAGCAAAGATGCTTGCCAAAATGTTTTCATCGCACTCTAGCTTAGACGCTGTTATGAGAAAATGGCAATTTGTTAATTTTGTTACGAGCAGAGCTGCTTAAGATCATTTAAAAAATAATTTAAATCAAAGATCAAATACCTATACTTTTCATTTGGACAAACGATTTAAATTAAAGATCGTTTTGTATATGAAGAAAGATTTAAATAATAAATCTTTTTTATATTCAAATCTTTTTTACATTTTAAATTATTTTAGGAAATATTTAAATCTTTTCAAAATATTTAAATATTATTTAAAATTTAAATCTTTTGAAAAGATTTAAATACTTCCTAAAATGATCTAAAATGTAAAAAGATTTAAATCATTTGGTTGGTTATGTACAACGAATTGGCGTCGTTGGTTATGTACCATTAAAAACCCCTTAGAGCGTAATCAAAATGTTATTTATATAAATTGAGTGAAAAAAAAAACAAAAATGTGACGACAGCCAATCTAAATTTTAAAAACAATAAAATCTTAAATAGGTACATCAAAATAACATACAAACACCAAATTAAAATGTTATAAAACCTTGTTTTTTTTTAATGGAATTTATGACACATTGTCAAATTTTTAAAAGCCGTTAGCATTCACATAATTGGTAACTTTGCACTTCTTATTATGTTAGCCGATTATATTAATTAAAATGAATACACTAACAACATCATACATACTAAATAGCTCATTATGTGCATGCTATAGCAGCTTTGAAATATTCAACAATGTGTCAAAAATTCCATTAAAAAACAAGCTTTAATTTTTTTTGACAATTACTTTTTGATAAAATCAACTTGAAATTTGACAAAATCCTATTATTTCAATTATCTTTTTTTTTAATTTTTGATTTGAATTTTTCCTAGAAATATTTTAAATCTATTTTACTTTTTAGCTAGGTTTTCTATGGTTTTTGTTTGCTTATTTCAGAGTGATTACTTCGTAAGGGGTTTGTTTATGACGCAGCAACTTTCATCGAAATTATCGGGAATATACTTTTTTGAGAAATCAATAATGTAAAAGTTTCCCATATAGCGCATTAAAAAATAATTTCATTACAAAATACAAAATAAACATAGAACTAAAACACTTAGGATGTATTTATTGCCGTATTTTATTATAGTTAAACTCTTTTTAATGTTTTAAATATTTTTAATGATTTAAATCTAAATGTGTTCAAAGATTTAAGTTTTTTTGAAGATTTAAATCTTTTTACTGAAGTAAATCCTTTTAGAAAGATTTAAATACTATTTTTAAATAAAAAATCAAAGATACTTTTCAGAAAGATTTAAATTATAAATTAAAACTCACTTTCAGAAAAAATATTTAAATTCAAAGTATTTAAATAAAAAAATTTATTTAAATCATAAAAATTATTTAAATCTCACTGATGGTGACAGCTCTGGTTACCAGATAAGTTAATTAGTTACGATATAATGCAATTATTTAATTTTGTTACAATAAAATTTGTATTGTTAAGATAAACTTTCAATTGCCCCAGTATAATTACTATAATTCAAATAAAAAGCCAATTTGTTACTATAAACTATAAATGCACTTTTCTTTAAATTACTACTTTAATTTACTAAAAATTTAAACTGAAAGATACTCAGGCTGTATAGGTCCGGAGCATGATAATTAAAATTAAATTTCGAGTGAAGTAGTGATTATAAAGCGCAAAATAAAAGATTAGAAATTTCAAATAAACAATTTTTATTCTATTTTCCTCCAACAAAAACATTTCATTGAATTATCTTGGTGATATCTGCACTTTAATCACTTTGTGGTTCCTCCGAGCTTCCTGGAGAGTGTTACTGGAAATTGCTGTAGTGTCTAGGATCTGTCCTGTGACGTCACTGGAAGCTGTCCTGGTAAGGCCAAGTGCGTGTGGACTCAGTAGCATGAAAAAAAACCAGTGCAAGGCAGTTAAAGAGTTCACCAAGAGTATTGTTATCAACTCTGTTTCAATTTGGCGGAGAGCATTGCCTGTCTAAGCTTAGGCTTTTAATACAGAACTTGGCAAGAGATAACTACAAATAATTCTTCTCAATTAACAATGCTGAAAGATGCCAAAACACGCTGGAGAAAAATTGAATTTAATTTAATTAAATATGCATCCACCAATTTGCACAGAATTGTTTAGACCATAGACAATAACTACGGTTTTAAATTAAACAGTGACTGATTAAAAATAATAATTAAAATAACTAGCTGTTTAAGCTGATAAAGATTGTGATGAACAATATTTCAATTAAAAAAACAATTACAGTATTCAGGTAAGAACAAAAGTGAGATCGATAAATTCAAACGGATAATCAGAATGCAATTATTTTCTGAAAGCTACTTTTCAACTCAAAAATCAATTCAATTCCAAAATAAAGGTAATGACAATTATTCAATTCAATTATTGCCTGAAAGCTATTTTCTAACTCAAAAAATCAGTTTAATTCGAAAATAAAGGTAATGACAAATTTAAACAGAAATAGAGAAATAAAACAAACAAACAATTATTATGACCTTGTACCGACCACGGTCGAGAAGGGTTTGAGGAGGCGCTCTTTAAATAACAAGGTGACGATAAAATGCTTCTATAGGCCGAACAACAACTAACTAAGCTTAACTCTGATTCCCTATATAACTCCTAACATCCGATAACGATACCAGAGAAAATTAGACTAAGTTTCCCACACTATAGACAGTTTTGGATATTAATTTCTAAAAATGCTACCTCTAACTAGAATCTAAATATGTGCCCAATAGGCCAATTTGATCGATTCTTTAGTTGGGTTGCTGCACTAAATCCGAAATTTAATAACCCTTGCTTTTGTAGGATCAAGCCCCTTTTTTTCTCTTAACCAAGAGCCTTAAGCTCCAAAAAAAACCACTATCACACATATGCCATACAGACAAAGACATACACACGGCAAAAGACAACGTGGTATGTGTGAAACGATAGTAGACAAATATCAGACATTCACGAGCTTATTCAACATATAGATATCAGAGATTCGCACGCTTAGCAGCTTTATTCTGCCTACAGACTTTACGATATAGGAAACTAGAAATAAGATCAAATAACGCGAAAAAAATAAAGAAAAAGTCTAGCCCTACCTTCTCACAACCTCTCACACTGGTCGTCGGTACAAGATAGATTTTAAAATCGAGACCTACCTTCTACCAGAATCACATCTCGAAAAAAATTACACTGACACGCAGTTATCACAAATACTTCAACTTTTTCCACCGAACGAAGCAACCGATTTTAAGCATGAAATATGATCTGCATATTTGAAATTATTTATCAATTTTAAATAATATATTCAACTGCTGTATTTACGTCGATTTAACCCATAATATTAATTTTCATTTTATATTAACGAGATAATTATCGACTGGTATATTTAAAAGACAACAATTAATTTTAAATGAACTTGATGGGCAACATAAATATTCATTATTTATTAATATTTTCGTACTATTTAATGCGGAATTTTCCGCACTGTTGCTACTAGGTCGGTTCAGACAGTAATTCAAAATAGGTTAAAGATGAAAAGTTTCAAACCAAAAATAAATACAAGCGAACTTGAAAAAACCTGATGTTACGGAATTGTTAAAATTACCGTAACAACGTCCCCCAAGGCAAGACTCTCCTCACCATATCGAACATCAACACTACCATGGCAGAAATCAAGTTTCATCACCGTGATATTCGTTATATCCTTAAAGAACTAGATACGCAAAAGGCATCAGGACCGGACCGAATACCTGCCATCCTGTTAAAGAACTGCGTCGGCGAACTAACACCCGTTTTTTCCAGGCTTTTTCTGTGTCTTACGGAAAAGGGATTTACCCATCTTCTTGGAAAATGGCTCGAGTGCAACCTCTTCCAAAAAAAGGCAAGAAAATCACGCCCTCAAACTATCGCCCAATTGCCTTGCTTTCAATAATCTCCAAAGTAATGGAACGTGTAGTCAATCAGCAACTACTCAAGTACCTCGAGAACAACAGAATAATCAGGGATAATCAATACGGCTTTCGCAAAGAGAGATCGACAGGAGATATATTGGCCTATGTCACTCATACACTATGGGTGGTGATTTTTTGCTAAGTTTAATAAAATACTATCCTCGCACTGAGAGAAACTTACACAACATTTTGGTGCACTTTGTGTCAATTTAAAAATGGTAAATAATAATGTTTATAAAAATTTACGAGAATGGGGGCGACAAAAGTAGAGCAACAATTGTATTCAACAGTATTTTATTGTATTTTATTTCAACTAAAAATATTTAACACATTTTAGAACAATAACAATTAAAAGTAATACTTTAATAATTAATAGAATACCCATTATTATTAATTACTTGCTGACAGCGGTGCGGCATTTATGCAATCAACTTTTGAATGACATTTTCGGGAAATTTGTCCAAACTTCACTAATTTTATTTACCAAAGATTGTTGGAAATATTTGCGTACGAATACGACGTTCTACTTCTTTCGAGAGATTTTCAAGGGGGTTAAGGTCTGGGGATTGTGCAGGCCACTGCCAAAATCGAACGTTATTTTCTCCAAACCACTGTTGGACAACTTGTGTAGAATGTTTTGGATCATTGTCCTGTTGGAAAATGAAACGCAATGGCACTTCCCATTCTGCAGAAGGAAGCATAATGTTTTGCATGACATCCCTATAAACAAATCGGTCCATCGTGTCATTAATAAAGTGTATAGGACCGACCCCATTCCATGAGAAACAACCCCATAAAAACACTACCTTTACCATGTTTAATTGTAGGTGTTAAGTATTTAGAATTAAACCTTACATTGATTGGACGCCTCACACGTCTCATTCCATCATAATTAAATATTTTATAACGCGTTTCATCACTGAATAGAATTTTTTTCCAGTTATCGACGGTCCAGTTTAAATGCCGACGTGCAAATGCCAACCTTGCTGCTCTATTTCTTCCCGAAACTAACGGCTTTTTAGCTGGACGTCTACTATACAACTTTGCATCTACTAACCTTCTTTGAACTGTTCGTATACCAACCGTAATTTCTGGAATTTCGGCCATAATTCTAGGTGCGGATTTCCAAGGATCATTTTGAGCAATTCTTTTGATGCGTCTGTCGGTCAATACTGTTGTTTTCTTTGGCCTTCCCGATTTTGGCAACTTCTCTAGGTGTCCTCTGTCATTATAGGATGAAATTATTTTGGATACAAGGTACCGGGGTAAACAAACTGTCTTGAAATATAGGCTTGTTTGTTATCTTCCATGAATGCAATAACAACTCTTTGCTCCAAGTCTTTTGAAATTGGAATTCCTCTTAGCATGACTAATCCAGCACAGCAATGTTCAAAAAATCTTAAAATAAACCCCACACAATAATTAATTTTGCCTCCACTTTCGCTAAAACCCTCCTTTTGAACAAATTATTTAAATGTTGCTCTACTTTTGACGCGTTATAATTTTGCATTTATAACTAAATGTCAAAATAAATTCATTTGTTTTGTGCCGTGAAAATTCTTGTCACCGATAATCAGAGCCTACTTTGATTTCTTAAAACTTATTGTATTTGTATATATTGATATGCATGTCCCGATATTAGCAAATCCCGATATTATAAATATCGGGATTTGCTAATATTTTTTGAAGTGTTGCTCTACTTTTGTCCGATAGTGTATATGGAGTAGGGCAATTGAGAACTACGGATAGTCTCGAGCGATTGCTCAAGGCATTCGACAGAGTTCAAGGCATTCGACAGAGTTTGGCATGACG
This sequence comes from Pissodes strobi, assembly GCA_016904865.1. Classification (NCBI taxonomy): domain Eukaryota; kingdom Metazoa; phylum Arthropoda; class Insecta; order Coleoptera; family Curculionidae; genus Pissodes; species Pissodes strobi. The sequence continues at coordinate 12,273 of MU194211.1, read as the reverse complement.
GACTGCTCAACAAACTGCCGTCCTTCGGACTGCCAGCTTCTCTCTGCAGCTGGCTTGCCAGTATCCTTAAGAACCGATCTCTGCACGTTGCAGTTGATGGACACATCTCAGACACATTCACCATCAACGCGGGCGTGCCTCAGGGCGCAATATTTTCATCAACTCTCTTCCTCATCTATATTAATACCCTGCTGACTGAAACGAATAATTCTGTTTACAGTTTTGCAGATAACAGTACTCTTGTCTCGCACTTTAGATCAGAAAAACTCTTACCAGCGACTGGGACTCATCACCGCAGTCAGGAGCAGATTACAGCAATTAATCAAGACCTGGAGAAAGTTCAAACTCGGGACGTCCGAAATTTGGTCCAGTTCAATGCAGCAAAGACCCAAGCAGCAACGTTTACCAAGAGGCCCAATACAGCAGGTCTTGACATCATTATGGCAGGATCGACCATTCCTTAATCCTCGTCAATCGGACTGCTGGGTGTCTCGATCAACATAGTGTAAGTGCCCAGCGACATAAAGTTGCATTTATGAATACTGTCTTGGAAATTTTTGTGTGGCTTAATTGCGGCTAGTCTACCACCTTTTCCCTTTATGAAAACTTTCGTAGTGGGGGCGTTTGCTTTCCAGTTCTTCCAAAAGCCGACCATTTCGCGTAGTGCAAAAAATTTATCGATACTGTTTTTATTTTTAATGTAATCGCGAGGCAAGTTTATGAAACGGGCGAAAAAAAAAGTGTCCGACAAAAATTTTGGGGCGTTAAGGGTGTCCGACAATTCAAACTTCTCCAATTCATGAGTTAAAAAAATTTATGAATAACGAGCTGATTTTTTCAGGATTACTTAATAAAAATATGTAGAAAATAAATATCCAATTGTCCCACAAATTACATTTTCCGATTTTCCAGTCCGACACGGGAAAATCATCGGTTTCACGAAGCCAAAAAATTTACGAATAACAATTTCTTCTTTCGGTTTTTTGCTTTGAAATGGACTAGAGAACATAATGAATAAGTTGTCCGACAGTAAAACATTACCTTATGCGTAAAAAAAAAGCAAAATGTTTTTTTGAATTTAGTCGTTGTACTAATGCTTGGAGTGTGTATGTTATATACACCCATTTTCAAATAACCGCCTAATTATGTAAACATTGAATAAAAGGGAATATGTAAATACAATAAGCACAGCTTATTCAATAACCAGCTACTCATCTCTATGGAAATCGGAAAGTTGGAGTGTCGGGCACTGCGCATCCTGGCAGTGCGGTTTAGTTTCACGGTCTCGTGATTTTTCAGGCAATGTAATGACGCGAAGCGAGCTGAATTTAAAATGAATAATCGCTTCAAAATCCACGACAAATTCGTCCGAAGCTACGGCTATTGCCCTAAAAAGACCATAAATTTCGGATTTTTATACAATTTTGCCATTTAAAATCGTTTTCAAACGGATTTTAGACGATAAAACATCGTATTTTAAATTAAACGAATTGCCAATAGTTATTTGTGTATTTAGAGCACAAAGTAACGGATTGCCGCTTGAGAAAGAATGTTACTGCGCGACGCATAAGCGGAGCGCAGTAATCTTTCGAAAACGGCAATCTTACTTTGCGCTCGAAAAACACACAGAACTTTTTCTACAGCCGCATTTTTTAAATATAAATGCACATTTTTCTCTATACTTATTCTGAAATTTGCCAATGACTGTCAGTTTTGACATGTTATGTTCGGGCTTCGGGCATATTTAGAACAGGAGTGCCAGCAACAAACTGTAACAAACGCACGATTGTCATTTATTTATCTTCGGTTTCCATAACCATTCAGCACACTAGACGGAAAAAGTGAGAATTTCCTTTTCCATGTTCGCGCTAGAGCGCAAAATATGGATCCACGGCATTCGTCGATTTTGCGATTTCATTTGAATTTAGTATTTAGTTATTTTGCGCGCGGCTGTAGAAAAAAGTATTATTCAGATGCCCAGACGTTTAGAAAAATATTAATTCATGGCCCTCTTCTAAAATTTTCACTTGCCTTTCCCAAATCAAAGGATGCCGCCGCAAGATGAGTAGCTGATTATTGAATAAGCTGTGCAGTAAGTAGCAACGAAACAATCGAACATTCCTAGAAAAAATCGCGATACCTGCGGCCCGCTGCGCTGCCATGAATCCGCTGATCGTATGTACCTTTTCGTACAAGTCGCGATAGGTCATGCTCAAGTATGGCGACGACATGATTAATTGACAAAATCCATGGATGTCAGACAGGAGTTGTTAGGAACTGTGTGTTCGCTCCTGAACCGTTGTCTTTCGGCTTGCTTGGTGTTTAATTATATTGCTTGACTTGTTTCCCATTTTAAAATCTTCGTTGTTATCGTAACCGTTGTTACGTTAAGTTCTGGACTAATGCAATATTATGAGAAGAGAACAATGCAATAATTATCAGGTACAACGTACCACCCCCACAAAAAAAAATCGGAAATTAAATATTCGCCAATAATATGTTAGCATTGAGACGTTAAGTTATACCTAAATTATAACTGGCGTGTTGTATGTGATAAGTGACAGGTACCACATCCAATTACTCTAGACTAACATATTAATAGGTGAACTGATTCGTGAATTAAAAATGGTAATATTAAGTACTGCCGTCCTGGATGTTACTACAAGTTATGAAAAGTGGCATAATTAAGTATATTTAGAGTTTAACAAATGGACTTAACTTACCTATGTTCATACTGAGCTTTAAGGAAATTAAGAGGTTCTTTCTTCACTTATTAAGATTTGTTTTATGTTAACCCACTTATTTCTGAGGTATGAAAATTTAAAAAAAATCACCTTTATTCAAGTTATTTATTAGGTATCATACCGTTGAATACCGTTTACCATCCGTATGGGATTCAAACCGACAGCATTGGATACCATCGAAACCAAGCTATTATCATTCCAACTAAGAATTATTGTTAATTTTTTGTTTATATCGGATTTGTGATCATGCGTACCTCTTGGACATTTTTTGAGTTGATGACTTGAGGGGATTTTTGGGAATGCGGTTTGAGCGAACGGTTCCAGTTTCTCGAATACCTTTGGCAGATTAATATTCAAAAAACGGCAAGTTGGAAAAAAAATTATCAAAAAAAAAAAGAGTTATTTTGAGCCCAACGCAACGCGTCAAAAGTTGATCTACGTAACAGTGCAGATCACCAGCCGAGAATAACAACCGCAGAGAAGCGACAAAAGCCGTAGGCACCTTTGAAGTTGGAGAGTCAAGTTCAATTTGTCATATGTGACAGATGACCGGTTTAATACACTGCGAGAAATGTAATGAAGGGAAAATAAATGCTATACACCGATAAAACTAGTAATTAATTACATGTTAATTATTTACTTTATTAGAAATGTATTATGAATAGTAGTTATCTTTTAGGATTTAACGGTTTAACTCAGAGCTTACTGATTTGTCGCGTTCTAACCTTTTTGCAGTGAATACTTCTTTGGTTTCATAACGACATGGTTGATGTTTTCGTCTCGCGTTAGGAAATTTTCGTATCGTTGATTGGACGACTAACCCAAACTAACCAAATCAATTAAAATTGTTTATAGCGTATCGGAAACAGCTCAAATAAATAAAATAAGTTGAGACTAAGTGAAACTCACCCAAAGTTGATTCGACGACTAACCCAAACTAACCAAATCTATTAAAATTGATTATAACGTAGGTATCGGAAAAGCTTCAAATAACTAAAATAAGTTGAGAATAAGTGAAACTAACCGAAAGTTGAATCGAGGACTAACCCAAACTAACC
>JAEQML010066382.1:0-20036 GCA_016904865.1 Pissodes strobi | reverse complement strand
GGTACCTCGATAGGAACCATCAGATAGCTCTCGGAAAGTTAAGATAGGAATGTGAAATTCATTTTACTCCATCTCCAATGATATTCTTGCTACCAAAGTGAAAAGGAGCCAATACCGATTTTCAACTGTTTATAGATGCGAAACTACTAACTCTAGAGGTATAACATACATAAAATATGCTTAGAATTTTACGAGGAATCGAAAATAAATTCATTTCTAGGGTGTTCCATTGAAAAAAAAATTAACTTTTTGTTTTTCCCTGTATACTGATCATTTTTCCAATATTTTTTATACGCAGAAAAACAGTATTTTGCAGTACTTACATAACCATACTTTTAATTTTTTTGGGACACTTAAAATAAAAAAGTTAAAGGGGGGCGACATTATAGGGGATCACCCTGTACGAGTACGACAAGGTCAATGGAAGTGCATAGTTTGGCAGTATCCCCCTAGATAGCAGCACACCTCGGATATTAGAACTGGTTCTTAGATAATAAATGGACCCCCAAAATTTAAATATTGAAGTGATTTTTTCGTGATGTCTAAAGCGGATATAAGTAGTGGCTAATGAAAAATATGTGAATTTTTTATTAACATCAATGGCATCGCCAAATTTCATATGTAAAATGCAAAAAAATTAAAATGTAAGAACATGTTTATTTTTAATTAAATTATTCCAAATAGACATGATTGCAACAGAAAAAATAAAGTGCATACAAATAGCAAAAATTTTATAGATTTTGTTAATGTAGGTAATAAAAATATTAACTTAATGCAATTCGAACTTGAACTTGACAAATATTATGTAATCATACAAGGTAAACTTTTAAACAACGCAAAAAATTGCAAGAGTAAAAAAAATATTCTCAAGGGGACCCTTAGTCCGGCAGATTTTGTCTCACGGCAATTCCATTCATCCAGTGGCCATATGCCCACGTGGGTGCGGTGCCCTCTGTATCCGAACCTTACTCTTGCAGTCAGGTCCAATTTTGAAAAGACCCTCTCTGGATTAAGTCCTCCAAACGAAAACTTCTGCCTTAGTGACCATATATTAGCATGGGTCCTGTTCCTTCTGGTAGCTCCTCCTAAAATATCATGGTCGAAGCTAAGATAAATCTGTCAAAGTTTCAATTAAAATAATCCCGAAGTTAAATCTGTTCAGTGGTTAAAGTGAATTTAATTATCTAAGTTAAACTAGTCTGCCATTCAGGTTCTAAATTAACTACTTCAATTAGATAGCCAAAGCTAACCATTAATAAAGCCCATCGCAACTCTTAAAAACTCTATTAGAATTAGTGATCAAGGCTTATAAAGAATTCAAAGTATACCTCAACCGAATGACATACTGATTATAGTTATCGGGTAAAGTGTAAAATCATTAAGTCTTTTGACAAATAGACATGTTATTGTTCATATCGAAGTTTTATTTTTACCATTACTTCTCACTGGCATAAATCGATTCTACTTGAGCTACATAACCCCCACGCCATACAAGAGGCGTGTCAATATGATCTTTATTACATCTGTGTCTAAATGTATTTTTCAAATATTCTGGATTAACTTAATTGATTATTTACATGAAATTGTTGTATAGAGCTTAATTCTTGTTTTTTTGTTCACGTGGGTGTGGTCCTCTCTGGGAGATCCTTCTAAAGTAACAGAATCGAAGCTAAGATAAATCTGTCGATAAAAAATTCAAAGCATACCTCAACAGAAAAGACATACACATTATAGTTTATCGAAGATAAGATAAATCTGATCAGGAGTTAAAGTGAATTTAAATTTCATCAAGTTAAACTAGACTTCTGTTGACGCGCTAAATTAACTACCTAAATTAAACAGCTCGAGCTAACCATGAATTCAACCCAACGCAACCCTTAAAAACTTTACTTAAAGTATACCTCAACCGAAAAGACATGCTTCTTCTTCTTCTTCTTCTTCTTTAGCCTCCCTATATCCATTAATTCTTAAATGTATCTAGGACAGTTTGAAGCCACTTTCTCCGCCGCTATCCTTTGGATGTCATCCCGCCATTGCTTTCGGGGTTTTCTTGTATTTCTCTTTGTGGCTCTTGGGCGCCACTGTCTTATTTTGTTAGTCCACCTGGACATACACATATTCTCAGGCAGCCAGGCGGCTCTAAAAGTTTCAAGTGTATGTGAAAGCTAGTCTGGGAATGTAAACAACCTCTAAAACAATTAGCAATACGCAACCAGGTAACTTTTATGTGAGTTCCTGGCTATAGAGGTATAGAAGGCAACGAAAAAGCAGACTGCCTTGTGAAAGATGGACCTGGAACACCATATTATGGCCCAGAGCTTATGGCCTTATGAAGAGCCACATGACCGAAGAACTAAACAAATGGGAAAAAGACCAACTGTCGTCTTACTGGAGAAATACCCCAGGACTAAGACAGGTGAAAAGATTTATCACCATCTCTGCGAAAAGAGCAGAACAGCTTTTAGACATAAACAGAGCAGATATCAGAACTGTCTCCGGACTGCTCACTGGACACTGCCCGGTAAAATACCACCTAAAGGTAATAGGCAAAGCAGAAGACGACCACCTATGCAGATTTTGCAATAATGCAACTGAAACCGCAGAACATCTACTCTACTATCTTCTTTTCTGAATCCTGCTTTATCGACTGGCTGGTAGGAATCGAGCTTATTTTCAACCGGTCCGTCTGAATTTTTGTGAGGAGCTTGTACAGGTGTGGGAGATTGCTGATCGGTGATATTTTGCAATATTGGTGTTGTCTCCTTTTTTGCCAAGATTTCGGTATTTTCTCTTCGCTAATACATTTGTTCAAAAGGACATAAAGGGTGAACACGCCGCCAGCATTGTTCCTCCCATTTTTAGCATACGGTTTTCTCCTTCCCGGTGCTCTTGTATTTTTCATCTGGTTAAGGGCCTTTCTTAGTTCGTTCCTGTTTACTTCTGGTATATCTTTAGATCAGAAATTTCAAGTTTCTTGCCGTGGGATGTCTGGTTTGGGCAGAGATGGTGTATACAAGTCTTTGTAGAAGCCTTGGCTGACATTTATTACACATTTTTGGTGTGTAACAGTTTCCCCGTTCTTAGCTTTTATTTTAAAAAGTTTTTCCTTCCTTTAGACATGTTTGAACTTAAGTACTTTAATGTTTCAGTTTATTTTCGATAGCTCTTTGTATTCGCTGATTATTATAAGACCTTGGGTCTTTTCTACTTTCTTTGTTTATTGTTTTACATAACTCTCTGTACTTATTTGAATCTCTCGCATTTTCTTTTTCTTTGCTCCATTAGCCTCAGTGTGTTTAGGCTTAGTTTGGGTGTTTTCTTTTGCTTTGTGCATACAGCAGATTTTCTTTGTTGCTATCTGGATACTGCTCGTTATCGTTGTCGATATCTCGTCTAATTTCTTTTTCTTCAGGTAATTTGGAGTCTAGAATAGTTTGGTATTCGTCTGCTCTTGACATCAGGATTTGTGTAGTTATATAATTACCTTTTTGAACCATCTTTTTCTTTTGAATGTTGATAAGCACCCTTGTCAGGACCAATCAGTGGCGGCTGCCTGTATCAAAATGCACATTATAGTTATCGGATAAGGCTGTTGACAAATATACATGTTATTGTTTTTACCGAAGTGTCTTTATCATCTCTTCTCACCGACATAGATCGATTCTATAAGAGCTATATAATTCCCATACTATACAAGAGGTGTGACAATATGATATTTATTTCGTCTGTATCTAAATGTATTTTTCGAATAATTTTCATTAATTCTATTAATCATTTACATGAATCTCCCGTCAATTTTATATATGTTGCCCTTCGTGCAGGTCTCAGTTACAAGTTGGCAATAACAAGAGTGCCTTTTTCTATGATAAACTTGGCAATTAATAAACTTAAGCAAGAAAAAACGCGCTTACATTTTATACATTAAAAAAACGTGTAATGAGGTACATTAGCTACTTCACGATTGTCACAATTAAAGTTTAATTTTCATTTCATTGTTACTAAGATACTTCTTTTTCAATAACAATCTATTCGACCCGTCACTGTGCAAAACGATTTCCTTGTTAATGTTAAAAAGGAAAAGATTTTAATTAAACCAAACCTCACACCGGAGGGTAATGTGTGCAATACCCGGCTCCAGGTGTGGAGTTTGTGAGCGCCACCAGTTCTGCCAGCTAAACTGGAAAAGCTCCACTGGTGTTATACGGGGTTGTTAGGCACGTTTTATTAAACAAGAAACCAAAATCTTAATTCAAAGTTTGATCTATTGGCTTCTAGGTTTTTCATATTTAAAACAAAAACAATCTTACAGTGAAATTTAAAAGCAAAGGAATGGCCACAAAAAAAAACTATTAAGTTATTAACGGTGATGATACAATATGATGATTGTACTGAGACCAATTCTGTTGGTAAACTCGGTACTGTATGCTTTACACATAGAAACTCTAAAAGCACTACTATCCGAAGTGATCACTTTGGTTCACTTAAGAGTAATACAGATATGTAAATCCAAATGCATCAATTAGTAGCTGCACCAATAATAAATGGAGTAATAATATTATCAACCAATAATAAAAATAATAATTAAAGCAATAAAATTAATAAGAGCTATCTTAAAGATCGACCTACAATAATGAGATAATAAAAAAAATGGGGACGATACCACGTTTGATCAGTCCGAAGGTCTGCTGCTTGCAGCCTTGCAAGCTCAGCAGTTGAGCTGCAAGTCACCTGCTCGAGAGTGAGAGTCTTCCGCTCAAAAAGGTGAAAGTGAACCAAAGGTGAAACCCTGTAGTGGAACTCGGTAGTGAAACCCGGTCGTGAAACCTTGTAATGGCTTCTGGCCCCGATAGTAAAAACCCGGTTCTGGCTTTTGGCCCCGGTATCGAAAACCTGCTTACATTTTATACCAACTCTCTCTTGAGTTGGTGGGTTGCCTGAAGCATCAACTGCCTCGGTTTTATAAGGTGAGCTCGGAAAGCCTCGCGTACAGTACGAATATCCCAATAAATTGATTATGTCAAGCACTAACTAGGGACTCAAACACAGGTCCCCTAGAAAGGTAGTATTAAACAACAATATAAAAAGGTTGAGTCACCTTGAACTGCACTAGGGTAAAACGCTTCCTCCCTTCCCAGTAGGTATTTCTAGAAGAACGAAATCATCGGTTTCTATCAATTTGCCTTTGCCACGGAATCAGAATAAATGGTAGTGCCGAGAACACTTGTCGAAATGAAATATAGTCGATACCAGGAATACTTCTAAGATAATAAACGAGAACCAAGCGTTGTAAGACGACTGCGGAAGCAACAACTAATGAGCTAAAATATTTTTTTCAATAAATAATAGGAAATATTCATAAACGAAATAATAAATCTGTGAAAATCCCATTCGACAGCAACAATAAGTGAAAAGAGCCCATTACTAATATTCAAGGCTACCAATCGAACATTACAAAAGTTATATCATGCCACGTGAAAAAATAAATATAAAATAGAAATCCCAAATATCAAAGTCCCCAACTGACGGTAACTACAATATAACCTCTACATCTACTAAAGCATAAGAAAGAAAACAAACATTGACGTTTGGGAGAAAATTAAAGAAAATAAGGTAAAACCACAAGGAAAATATGTGAGGCATACACACCCTAAATCCCTTAAGCTCTATGAGAAGAACAAACAACAAGCAATGTATGCAGAAATCAACAAGTCTTAGAAGAAAATGAGCAACAAGTACTATACTATATCTATTGAAGAGAAAGAAAAATGTAATAACTAAGAGTTATTCTCGAATTAATAGGTAAATAAGGAAACAGCAGCAGTATCTGAAAGCAAATCAGTGACCCCAACAAGTCAAAGCCATATCAGCCTGAGATTGGAAGTGTAATATTCAAACCGAAAGTAGTATATGAATTTGATCTAACGAGGATCAAAGGTAGGTTATTAATTCAGTTACTAAATACAGAACTGCAAGAAAACATAATTATTATAATATAAATAACCAAAGTTAAACTAATAACAAAATATCTTCTTTTAGTTGTTTGATAAAACTAAGCGAGCCGATATATTATCCACTTTAAAATAAAGACAGTCACAGAGTGCTGGAGGACAACATAAGGAAAATGATGATCAGAGTAGCCACTTACGGCCACAACAGTGTTATAAAAGCTAATACATTTAATTAATATTAATAATAGCTGCAACGGGAATTCTATTAAACTTATTGACAACAAATCAAATAAATGAATTTATAATTAATTAACTGAAGGGGTGAATGCTCAATAATTCTTACCACAAAATATAGAATCATTTATTGATAAGTGTATTGCACAATTGCTTTTCATAGTTTATGATCATTCATTTCAACATAGTTTGCAGCTAGAGCTAGTGCCTATGACCAATTATTTCAATATTTATAACTTTTATATTTTATAAGGCTATGAGATACCGTGCTGAATTACTAAATACGAAACTTGTATCGATAGTTTTAACTCGCCAATTATAACGGAATTTGCGAATATACCAATTACACGTGATTCCAAAAACCTATAGCATATTTAGAGTCTTTTCAAGTTCGATATATTTAGCTTTATGTGCTCGCGAATTACTGTAATGAAAATTCCTGCAGGTCTTATTTGAAATTACATGTTTATTTTTTCATTAGCTCGGTGGAATTTTGCTCTTACGTAGATAGTTTTTTTTGTCTGTCTACATTATGTGATATTTTTAACAATTCGTGCAAAATCGGAGATTATCGTTTAACATGCTGTAACCTAGACAAACAGAATTTTTATACTATTTAATTTATCTTCAGATTTATTTTAGGCAGAATGCATATATTAGTTATTATTAAATCGCTTTAGTGTTTACTTAGATTGGAATAGGTATGCCTACTGGGGTATTCTTTTGGGGCGGAAGGATAATATATTTTATTTCGAGAGGGCTCAATGACATAACTACACTGGTCGGTGTAAACAATTAATTATTAAATCGTTTATGACCACAAAGGAGAGGATGGTAATTAACGTTTCAATTGACCACTTTAGTTAGCGAACTGTATTAAAATAGGTATATAGGTGGGATTTCATTAATATGGTGTGAATTGAAACATGGTGTTAGGTACTTTAATAATGCAGGATTTATTTTGCAATAAATATGAACAATAAATAAAATGCTTTCTAACTACTTTCATGCACTCATCCTCTTACACATAAAACAAAATACTTAAGTCAGATTAACTATTAGTAAATATCTAGCAAAAACTCTTGATTATATTTAATTAAGACGAACTCTTTTTTTTAGTGAATTTAATAAAACTTTCTTTTATTTCAACTATCCGCTTCTCCATTCACACTTAATACCTTGTTACTTTACTTCTTCTGCAATTCTCTTAAATTTTACTTCACCAAGGATATAAGACTCCGAAACTTCGCCCTAGTCTTGAATACATGAATATATCTGTCTTACTACAGATTTTCAACCACCATTTTTACTTCTCTTATCGTCACCAACAGGAGGGACGCTACAGCTTCTACTTCTTGAGAAAATGCGCCTTAAATGCCCAAAAGAGTCTCTAATCCAAGTAAGGAAAGGAGAACACAGAGTACACAAGATATTTCCTAAATATCTGTGCAAATAAATCAGAAAACAGCCTAATACCTTGGCATCAACCAGAGCTGGGACAAAGGCAGCTGTTACCTAGTTGAATGCTTGTACTACACTTCTTCCTCGTTCAACCTTCAACTAAATTTAATTTTTCCTATCGGCGGGGGCAGGAAGAACAGAGCGGGAAATTGCACGCAGGCGGAATGCATTCTAAAGGGTAAAAAATTATTCTTTCTTTATTTGACGTATCTTGTTTACATAACATTGACGGAGACAAAGATATATCAAATTTAAACGTTTAAAAGCAGAGAGTGACAACTAGCTATATTTCCAGCGATTGTTAATGGAATCTATAGACCATCTTCGGGTGGGATCTGAAATTGTTTTGACAACAAAATACTTATAAATGGTTATTTTGCAAGGATGGTAAGGGACACAAGTGCCTGGTTCTATTTATGGAAAGGAGGGAACAAAATCAATTGAGAAAATAAGATTTTTATTAGGGAAAACAATGAGTAGATTGAGTAAGGTTGAATTGCAGAAAACGTACACTTAGTATAGTATATTCAGTATTTCTCGTGTAATTTAGTTTACTAAATTTCACCAAAACTAAATTATTAAATCACGCTGCGCTGTTTTGGTTTAGCCATCTCATCCAATAATTCTTAAGAGATTATTTCCATATCATTTTAGAAAATCACCAGTTTTTAAACTAATGAATATAATTCAATGTGACAGAGTCGTGATTTGTTTTTCCACAACAATCAGTAACGGTGCAAATGGTTGACCCAATACTTTCCATAAAATGCTTCACTTGTAACCAGCCTTAAGCGTAGGGTCCCCATTATGTAACACAGTTTGTTAATTGCTTAACACGCGGTCCATATGCCAGGCTTACTAAGCGAATTCAATAATCATTAAAGGTGTGGGTCTATGTCTTGTCAGTTGAGTGAAGGCGCCACTAAATCTTTAACTAGGAATATGTCAATGGTTTTTACACATTTAAATCAGGGCATTAAAATTTAGAAACATATTCTAGATATGACTATCAAATTATAAAATTACACACATTTGGAAACTATCCACCCCAGAAAACTATTTGATTTCATGAAAAGGATCGAGCCTCTGGCCTAGTGGAAACAACAGATGTGAGCCACAATAGACCAAGGGCTACAATGGAGGGCCCCGTTTGGGCCAACTCACGTCTACAAATACAAAATACAATACATAAGCAAAGTGGCCAGATCAGTAAACGAAAACGAGAAAATAACGATAATATGAATGATATAAACAGCAAATGACCTACAGTCGTTTAACGGTAATTCATTTTTCAAAATGATATATATGGGTCATATCGATATGTCGGTAATAAGACACAAAGAAGATTTTACCTGCATCTAGTAGATTTGCAGACATTGGCGTTTCCTGCGAAGGTACGTCTCCACCATGTCGTCGAAATATCTTGACAAACGGCCTCGGTACGGCTAAAAGACACCAGAAACTCGCTTAGTCGGCATAGAAAGACCGCTGACGGACGTCAGCCTCAAAGGAAGGGAATCTGTCCCCTCGTGGAAGGTCTCACGAAAGATCCCTAAATTAATTATAAATAATAATGTTTGCCTTTCAAGGTAGACACACTAACATGTAACAAACCTTTTTTTCATGAGAAGGATAACCACACTAGTCGTTAAACATTTTTATCGGTATCAGACGATATGACCTGGCAATACAAAACCAGACGGTAAATAGACCTGAAGGTCAAAAATAACAACGATAACCTTAGATACTAAATTGTTCGCTTTTCTCTGTCTGAACGCTTTGAGCGTTCAGACGAGAACGGCTGCCATTTCCTCTAAAAAAGAATATATACTGCATCTATCAAGAGACGCTCTAAACGGATCCGTCTGGAGCTAGTCGGAACAACGGAAGTAAGGTGACGAGAAGTAAAGTAGCGTGAGGGTCGACAACACTAATCGACCAGTAAAAGGGAAAAATCGCACTACTGGATTCTGTAATATTTAAAACGTCAGACACACATATAATTTAAAATAAAAAGACTATGTTGAGGTTTGGAACCTTCGGCAACATGCACTAGAACGGAGTTTTATCCACAATACCGAAACAGAATTAGTGCACTCCACGCGTTTCGCTAACCAAGTTAGCATCATCAGGAGATGATTAAAACTAAATTTAAAACTCTACCTAACTCGCTTTTATACTAAATGTTTTCTTAATCAAGCGGAACCAAAGGAACCAATCCTGGAATCCCACTAGTAACGCTCGATCAATACAATGGACTATACAGAATAGGCCCTCTATCTCTATTTAAACTATTCTTACATTTAATAATTTCCATACTTTCATATGCGCCTAATAATCTTCTATCAGTTATATTATGAATTAATTTTAAGTTTGTAATTGTTATTCTATGATTATTATCAAAAGCATGCTCGGCAACACTTGATTTATCTGTTCTACCATACTTTAAATGAGCTATGTGTTCCTTGAATCTCGTTTGTATAGATCTTCTAGTTTGCCCAACATATTTTTGGTTACAATCCATGCATCCAATTTCATATATTCCACTTCTTTCTAATAATTCAATTTTGTCCTTTGGACCACCTAATAATTTCTTAATGTTGAACTGAGCTTGGTATACTAATTTTAAACCTACTTCCTTAAAGACTTTTTGGAGTCCTCTAGTAAACTGTATGGTATCGAGACATATTTGGTATTTTCATCCTGATTGACAAAAGAAGTGGAGTCACGAATTGTCTTTCTAAACAAATGCCTATTAATTAGTCTATTTATTAGTATTAAAACCATTAACTTTCGCTATAATCTTAATTGTCTCCTTTTCATTATTAAATCTTTCTCTGCTGAGAGGAAAGTTAACCATACGGTGTACCAAAAAATGAAAGCTGGCCATTTTGTGTTGGTCGCAGTGGAAGGAGTCATTATTAATATATTTATCTGTTAGTGGCAGTACTTTTTCTATAAATATCAAGTGTGTTATTATCGTTCCTAATAACTAAAGTATCCAAAAATTGAAGTTTGCCATTGTTCTCGACTTCATAAGTAAATTTAATGGTGGGGAAACGGTTATTTAGTGTGGTTACAAAATCTTGAATATTAGCGGTTTTTGTGTCGAAAATCGCGAAAATGTCATCCACATACCTGTACCATACCCTTGGAAAATATTCGAATTCCTGACTGATTTCATTTTCAAATTTACTCATGAAAAGGTTAGCTTAGAATGGCGATAAACAGTTGCCCATTGCCGTGCCTTCAAGTTGTTGGTAATAGTTATTTTTATATCGAAAATAATTTTGATCCATGCAAAGTTTGGTTAAAGTTTAATATTCTTGTTTAGTTTCTTTATCAAAACTGTTCATCTCAAGTAATTCACCAAGGTATTGCAAGGTCTGTGTGATTGGTACACTAGGGAACAATGAGAAAAACATCAAACGAGATTAAAATTTCACCTTCCTTAAGGTTCGTACCTTTAATTTTGTTTATGAAATCTAAGAAATTTAGTACTCCTGAATTATGTTCTTTTATAGGTAAATTTTCAAACTGGTTTGCTAGCCACATGGATATATTATAAGTTGGCGATCCTATTGCCGAGACTATGGGACGCATTGCCTTCCCAGGTTTATGAATCTTGGGAAGACAATATAGTTTCGGCATAATAGCATTGTTCACAGATAATTTGTATTGCATTTGAACAGAAATAAGGTTGCTACATTTCTTCAAAGTGTTATTAACTTGTCTTACCATCTTAGATAACGGTTTTTCTTGAGATTTTGTTATAGGGCTCGGATTCTATTAAATTATCAGCTCGTTGAAAATATTTGCTTTTGTCTAATATAACAACCTTTTTACCTTTGTCAGCTTTTAGATAGAAAACATATTTCTCCTTTAATCTCATGATTGTATTTTATCATTTTTCTGGACGAGAGTTAACGTTATTATTAATTACATTTTTGAGATCTGATTCCTGCATGCTTCTCTAACAAATCCTTTAGTAGAGTCAGGAAGATGTTGAATAGAGCTTTTTATATTACCTACAATATCAAGTAAGTTATCCTTTAGTGGAGGCAATGCAAAATACAGACCATTATTTAAAAGATATAATTCATCTTTATCAAAAGATTGAGAAGATAGATTTTCCACAATGCTTACGACTTCCTGAGAACTATCAGACTTAGGATTCATTTTCCTAAGTTTTTTAAGTTTTTTATTGATGGATGACATTTTCTTGACGTATTTTGTATCAATTACTAAAAACATCTTTCTCTGGAACTCGTACCATTCTTCATGCTCAATATTTGTTAATCTAAATGTTAGTTTTTGATAAAGTCTGTATGCTTCTAATTCAAACATACTTCCTTTACTGTACACATTTTTTATTTCTAAATCCAGCCACTTTTGTCTGGATAAAGAATGTACTTTTTCTGTAACTGGAGAAGATTTAGGTAAAACAATTTTAATAAAATTAGGGAAAACATTCTGAAATAATTCTGTTTCGGTATTGTGGATAAAACTCTGTTTTAGTAATAAAAAGACTGTTGATGTTTCAGTTAAAGAAATATAGCCCTACATTTTTATCTAAATATGTTAATTTTTCTTGGCTGTTTTTTTTTCATGGCAGTGGCACACACTAAAGCGAGATCCTATGGCGCTCGAGAGCGGTGTGTGTGCGAAGATGTTGATTGACACGGATTTTGAATAGTTGTAGATTGTAATTAGGGGGAAACAGATGTCCTGGGAGTTAGTTCCACAGTGATGCAGTGTGCCAGACAAAGGAGTTCTTGTAAAGCGATGTTCTAGGTGTTTCTAGTGGTACGACGAACTGGTGCGCTCTTGCCGTCTGTCGTGACTGTCTGACACGTTGCCAGGGGCGGGATGAGGCGGGACAAATCCTGGAAATATCTGCCGTGAAAGTATCTGTAAAACAGGGACATCTCGGCCACATGTCTGCGTTCGAGACTATCCAGATTCCGGGTCAACTCCGGATCGCCGACGAGACGCAGAGCTCTTTTCTGAACGAAATCCCGCAGCTGCAGGGTGTGCATTGGTGCGGCACCTCAGATGTGTGAGCAATATTCTAAGCACGGTCTTGTTTGCGCTTTGTAGAGCTGCGGTGTTACAGTTTTTTGTTGCGAAATAGCGCACCCAACTTCTGGGAGGCTGATTTTACGATGTTAGCAACGTGGTCACGCGAGGACATATTGCTGTTGACCGAGACATCCTGTAGTCCGATTCACGAGGATGAAGGAATGCTCGATCCTGCCATAATGATGTCAGGGCCCGCCGTATTGGCCCTCTTGGTAAACGTGGCTGCTTGGGTTATTGCTGCATTGAACTGGACCAAATATCTGTCGCCCCAAGTTTGAAATTTCTTTAGGTCTTGATTAATTGCTATAATCTGCTCCTGTCTACGGTGATAAGTCTCAGTCGCTGGTAAAGGTTTTTCTGATCTAAATTAGGAGACAAGGGTATTGTCATCTGCAAAACTGTAAAAAGGATTATTCGTTTCGGTCAGCAGGTCATTAATATAGATGAGGAACAGAGTTGGTGAAACTATTGCGCCCCGAGGCATGCCCGCGTTAATGGTGAATGTGTCTATCAACTGCATCGTGCAGAGAGAGGCTGGCAGTCCGAAGGACAGTAGTTCGTTGAGGAATCCATCATGCCAAACTCTGTCGAATACCTTCGAAATATCCACTGCAATCGCTCGAGACTCTCCGTAGTTCTCAATTCCATATATGAGTGACATAGCGTATCTAGTTCTTTAATGATTTTATGAATATCACGGTGATGAAACTTGACTTCTGTTGACTGTTGATGTTCGATATGGTGAGGAGAGCCTTGCTTTGGGGGATGTCTACGGTAGAGTGCGATGAAAACATTTTGGCGAGCATATTTGCTTTTTCCTCGGCTGTACACGGAAGCACCAGCGCGGAAGCGGAACGCGATTCGGAGAAACCCCTTAACACTTCCCCGTTCGGGTGGGGTGGTCTTTCACCGGATGATGCGAGTAGGCCTATGCGTCTACCACCTAGGCCCGCTTTTACTGGAAGCCTCGGCCTCAGTGGTCCCTAGTGTGACAGGGGTAAACATGTGGTTTGTTAGGTTACTCCTCAGTGATCAGCTCCAGACTTTGTACTTTGGTGTCCTCCAGCCTGGAGGACGCCGATGGGTTTTGATAGGCCACATCCCGGAGCAAACTCGGAATGGCGATGGTGTCAATCTCCGTAATCAAACTGCTCTCACCAGTACGAATATCATTGCGCTGAATAATATGACCTATCCACCACTCATCACACGGTGTACTCCTTACGTATAGTTTGTACACTAGCAAATCTATTACTTGTCAACTAGTATCATTAATAACTATAAAAACATTATGAAAATTTGACACCTCTTATATCT
Source organism: Pissodes strobi (assembly GCA_016904865.1). Classification (NCBI taxonomy): domain Eukaryota; kingdom Metazoa; phylum Arthropoda; class Insecta; order Coleoptera; family Curculionidae; genus Pissodes; species Pissodes strobi. The sequence goes on along the minus strand of JAEQML010066382.1, from coordinate 5,994 downwards.
CGAAAACGAAATTAGAATTACTTTTTTTCTCCTTTTCTAACACGATATGTTCTGGACTTGAATTAATTAACCCTCCGTATTTTCAAGGTGAGCTTTTTTGGCACACGTTATGCGGAATTATAAAAAGTTCAGCGAAATCATTAGGTTGCGGTGAGGTCATACAAATTAAGCAAAAAATCAGTTACAAGAAATCATTGTCGAATATACATATTTCAACTTTTTAAAACCTACATCCCAGCACGACGAGGTGCAAATTGCTAAAACGCTACAAATTCGAATACAATGACACAATAAAGTATTTTAAAAAAGGTACTGACGTGGGTGAACGGTATATGAAATCCGATACCGATCTTGAGTATAAGTCTTGTTTCTGTCACAGTTATATTTTGTAACATAACTTTTTCTGTTGAACAGTATTATGGTCGAATTCTAACGCTCAAGAACAATGTGGTTCTAGATTCCGTATACGGACAGAAGCTTATTCGTATAAGTAATGGTCTATTCTTTCTCTAAGATCGAATCACATCAACGGTCTTATTAATCTTATTTTATTTTTCGTAAGCTATGTCTATCATTTTAAAGTACCAGCTTTTCAGTTTTTTTGTCTAACGCTTCAAAGTTTTTCTTTTTGGATTAAATGAGCTATCTAGAAAATTAGGGGATAGGCAGATTATATCCATACCTTCCGTTCATTTTTCACCACACGATACCAGCAATGGATGAGTTCGGAGTTCCTGAATGATGAATCTATATAAGCATAGAAATCGAACTGTACAAAGGCTACCCAGAAGTAAATCACCTATATTTGAGGAAAATTTTTTGGAAAATTGAAAATTTTGTACGGCAATAGATTCCACTTCGTGACTTCGTACAGCAACTCTTTTTTATGTATTAAAAATTTACGATTTCATGAAAATCCAAATTTGAAACCAAACTGCACCGCAAATAAGTATCAAACACGATTACATTCTTAAGAATAATTACACCATTGCCAGCTTGATAACATTCAGTATTTTGCAGAGGAGATGAACTATAATCGTGTTTTTATTATTTTGATAAGGATGATATTTGCCAAATATTGTACCAAAACATAAAGCTAGGATAAAACGAATCTGGCAGACGCCCCAGAAATATTGCAAGTATCCAGAAAGGGTCCTTAAGCAAAGCAAATCAGCAACGTCCCTTATAATGGCAGTAGCAGCATCTTGAGTTTTACTTCCTCCATATATCGTTTCAAAATCAATGCAGCTAAGAGAGCTAGGTACAATCAAACAGCGCCTGGATTGTTTGATGTTCACTGGCTTTTTAAATAAGGCCGAATCGGCACTGGTCCCAGGGTATAAACAGATGGGGTTTTCAAAAATTATTGTTTAACATAAAGAAAACTTGTAGAGACAATCCAAAAGACTAAAAAATAATCAAAATCAAGAATACAGAATTCCTAAAAATTACATTATAAAATAAAATAGAATATAAAATAGCTTATAACCATTGGAAATAGTTAACTGAAAATCTATAAATACCTCTTCTAATAGGGGAGTTTCAAGATTCCCTAGTATTTGGTGTTCAGTTAAATCACACCTTTGACCAACGTGGTTGACTTAAAACGCAAAAAATGGCGGTCAAAGGTAATAAACGCTACGGGACAATTCATCCCAGTTCTTTGACAATTCATTTTCGTTCTCGTTTTTCTTCATAAGTTTAAGTCCATTTTCACTCTGAACACTAAGATGTTTTCTGGATCAGAATAATTCGAAAATCCTCCCATCCATCCATTTTTATCAGAATGATCCAAATCTGAGACATTTTTGCCAGGTGTTACGGCAATTTTTGTTCTACTTTGGCGGGTTTGCTTCCTGTATCGTTTCGCATGTTCTGAAGTCAAAAGTGACTCACATGTTCATTGTTCATAAAAATCATAAACAACTTTGAATATTTGTGTTTAATTTATATTATGTTTTACTGCAGGCACATCCTGTGGGAAAGCATTCATTTTCCTGAAATCCATACAAAACCCTTATTTGTTTTCTCGATGGTGTATCTAATAGACCCTACCAGAATTTTAATTTGGTCTTTATGCGCAGGAGCACAATTCATTGCACTTATTTATTTTAGCAAGTTTCAATCACAAGCATTCATCTTTTTTGGAAAGGGGTGTAAATTTTAATATTTACTTTCCTACCATCATCATCATCATTCAGCCTAGGCCTCCCTTAATTCCTTTCGTCTATCACGGTCTTCAAATATCTGCATCCAGTTTACGGCTATTCGCTTCAAATCACCTGTATTCCTAAAGGCATTCTATCTCGATCGATAATAATCATGGTACATCGCTAGTTGATAGAATAATAGTGTAACCAAAATATGCTTTCTATAACATGTGTAAGGCAAATATGTCAAGCTCTGGTGACAAATCGATTCCCGAAATGTCAAAGCCACGCAAAGAAATTAATAGAATTAAAGTGATATTCTAGAAAGCAATTCAGAACCGAAATAATATGGAATTTTATGATGGTGTAAAGCCACAAATAACTTACAACATGAAGCAACAATTACAAAATATGGTAAGATTCACTATCCTATAGTGACATACTGTGAGTTTGTTTTCATGATTATTTCATTATTTTTTGGACTTCTAAGAAAGTTAGTTAAATTCAGGCAAGTTAAAAAGGGAAAATTTGAATTACAAAATCAGCATTGAGAACCGCCAACTCAAGCAAAAGAGATCAAGAAAAACCTTCTAGGAATTTAGAAACAAAATAATATGGGATTTTATGTCACAAATAATTTCCACCATGAAGGAACAATTACAATGAAGTGAATAGATGTCCTAAAGTGGCATACTGCGTTTGTTTCCATGGCTATTTCTTTTTTTACACTTTAAAAGTCCTGATCAATTCCGTTTCTTTTAAGAAAGTTAAGAACACTCAAGAAAATTGAAAACGGAAAGTTTGAATCGTTGAGAACCGTCAATTCAAGAGCAAAAGAGAGCAAGCGAAAACTGTATGAAATGCATTGAAATTAGGATTTACAACACCCATACAAGGTACATAGTATGTTGCAAAATTTTTCAAAAGCAAATGTCAATCGAAACTCACATTATCGAGAAGCATGTTCTCGAAATAGAATTGGAGTTCAAGCTCCTGAAACCAATTTAATATCAAACATTTATTTCAGATGAGGCAAGCACATCCCTGAAAAAAAGGATGTTGGTCAAAACAGACGGGCAATTCTCTCTCTCTCTCTCTCTCTCTCTCTCTCTCTCGGCACTACAACTTCGCGTGAGTCTTGCCCTCAAGCTCTGTCTATGCCCTCAAGCTCTGTCTATCTTGTGCTTCCATTTCCCATTGTGTTATACCCATTTTGCTCAGATCCTCCATAACTGCGTCCTTCCATCTCCTCCTAGGCCGGCCAACAGATCTTCTTACCTCTGGCCTTTCATGGTATATGAGTTCAAAAGCCTTTGGTCATCACTTATAAGAACATGTCCCGCCCATTTAAGTCGACTAAACTTGATCCACCTTACCATTTTTCCATGCCGTATAGTGCTTCCAGCTCGTTATTTTTTTGGCGTCTCCACTCTCCTGTTATACTGTCCCTGCATGGCCCATATATTGCTGTTAATATTTTTCATTTGAAGACTAACAGCTTATCAATTTCGCGTTTATTTAGAATCCATGTCTCGCTATCATATGCTGTAACAGATCGTATTAAAATCTTATACATCCTTACTTTAGTTCTCCTTGTAAGTAGTTTGGATCTAAAGAATGTAGTACTGCATAAAAGGCTCTGTTTGCCGATGCGTTACGAGCAGCTACGTCTTTTTCATTTTTGTTGTCGTCTGTTATTGTTGCTCCTAAATATTTGAACTCTTTTACGACTTCAAAATTGTAGTCATTAATAGTTATATTTTGTCCTATCCTTTGCCTCGTATTCTTAGAGGTTACCATGTATTTAGTTTTGGCCTCGTTGATCTTTAATCCCATTTTTTGAGCTTGAGTTTCAAAAGAAGAGAACACATCCTTAACATCTCTGGTATTATGCGCAACAGCATCTATGTCATTGGCAAGAGCTATCACGAGTTTTGCGCCATCCATAGCGAAACCCGGTGTTAGTTGCGGGGAGACTTTTTTCATGGCCCAGTCCAGCGCAAGTTTAAAAAGTAAAGAATATATAGGGTCTCCCTGCCACAAGCCTGTACGGATATTAAATGTTTCTGACGTAGCATTCCCAACTCGCACCTTTCCTTTCGAGTTTTCAAAGCACATTCTGCTTATGTTTATTAACTTTAATGGTATTCCCATCTCCCTCATTGCATACCAGAGTTGATCTCGGTTGATCGAGCCGTACGCCTGTTGAAAATCCACAAATATTTGATATATATCTTTATTGTACTCGCAACATTTCTCCATGATCTGGAGGATTATAAAAATTTGGTCTATAGTGGACCTGCCTGGTCGAAAACCGTACTGATAATCGCCCAGTATTTCCTCAGCATATGGTATTAGCTTTTGCACTAGGATCAACGATACTATCTCATAAGCGGTGTTTACTAACGATATTCCTCTATAATTCCGACAGTTCGCTTTCCTTCCTTTTTTATGGATGGGTATTATTATGCTGCTATTCCATTCGCCTGGCATCTTTTCGTGGTTCCATATGTTCGTTACGACATGGTGTAACGCATTTCCTCCGTTCTATAGAAGTTCCGCATTTATTTCGACTTCCACTAGTGAAGGTGGTTCCAAATCCAGCTCTGCCGTATAGAAACTGCCTCCATCTTTGTATTATTTTATCCCTTAAAGCTTGTCCCGTCTTTTCCGCTCTTATTCCTCTATAGAATACCCTTGCTTGATTGTTGGCGTTGTTTTTCGCTACTTTTCTCACTTTTTCTTCCAGATGTTCCTTGGTTTTCCTTCTTACTAGTTTTCTGGCATTGGTACGTGCTGTAGTAAAAGCATCTGTGTTTTTGTTCGTGGGGTTTTCCAGAAAGGTAATTCTCTTTTTGGTTTTTTCGTCCAATATGCTTTCACGCTCTTGGTCGTACCATCCATTTATTCTTCTTCCACGCTTTCTACAGTAATTTCATTTTGTAGCATTTGCATTTTGCTCTTGATTGCTTCCTTGTATTCTTCCACCTTTTCAAGGCTTTTAAACTTGTTTATATCCCATTTCTTTGTTTTGCTCCTTCGTGTTTGGTCCCTTGGTGCAGAGTTTCTCTTTTAATTTAGACCTTACCAGAAAATGATCTGAGTCGCTATCCGCCCCCCGCATACTTTTCACATCTTCTATATTACTAGCAAAACGTCCATCTATTAAGATATGGTCAAATTGGTTTCGCGTCACTACATCGTTTCATACCCATGTTATTTTGTGGATGTTCTTTCTTTGGAACTGAGTGCTCTTGAGGGACATGTTACTTGCTATGCAAATTCTGCTAATCTGTTGCCATTATCGTTTGTTACGTCATGAAGGCTATGTCTTCCCACTTCTGCCTTAGGTGGTCTTCTTTTCCTAACTGGGCGTTGAGGTCGCCCATTACGATTTTTATGTCGTTCCTGGGCGCTGCTTGATATTCCTGTTCTAATAGATCGTAGAATTAATCCCCTTTTCATCGTCCGCTTCATTCGTTGGAGCGTGTGCCACCTGCCTTTTACTCTAAGTATGCCCAAGACGGGCAATTGTTGGATTTTATCCGCAATTATCTGTATTATTATAATTAATGCAAGGTGCCGTTTTGATGGGATTATTAAATAATATTTGCACCGATTTACTATCCTCCTTTATTGCTTCAATCACTATTCTATCTTCGCCTGGGGATTAATTGTTCTTCATGTGTGTTAGTGCATCCTTGATCTCATCTACAACTCTATCAAGCATATCCTCTGATCCTTGCACTAAAACGGAGTTTTATCCACAATACCGAAACAGAATTATTGCACTCGACGCGCGTTTCGCTAACCATGTTAGCATCATCAGGAGATGATTAAAACT